>SNQN01001128.1:16019-105565 GCA_008642245.1 Bassia scoparia | reverse complement strand
GATTTTTTTAAAATATTTATATTGGTGAGCTACATAGATTTCCACTTTTTCATCACACTCTTCACATTTTTCTGAGGCTCACCCAGTATTTTTAAGATTATTTTCTAATTTCTACATTTTTTCTAACGGCATTGTCATTATGTAAGGTTGTTTATCTACGCAAGAGATGAGTATATAACAGAGGTAAACAATCCAATCAACACGGTGTACTAAAATTACTACCGCCAGAGCGAGACGGTGGAACCTATTCTAGGAACACTATTGAACGAGCTACTTTGTGTACTTGGAGTAGCTATAGGGTCTGGGTCTTAGAGTTTGCGTTCGAATTGATCCGAAGGGAATCACAGGAACTTAAAATTACGTGAAGAGAAAATACAAAAATATCCTGAATTAAGAAGGTGTTATGGAAAAATATTAAGTATAACGACATGGAGGAGCGATAATATCACATACAAGAAGGCAACTGTCGTATATACGCTGGTGGCGTTCAGAACTGTTACGTTTAGATAAGGAGCTATGGTTCATGGATGATGGAATGCGTAAATTATGGAGACGGCAGGCCACAACCGTAATATTACGCAGAGCATACCTTTGGCGTAATAAGGCTTTTAATACTAGTCTGTCACATACGCAGAGAGTAAATTTTCATGTCCTCGATTTACCGAAGAAACTAAAATGAAATTCGATGCCTATAAAATACTAAATGCTATGACTATTGCACAGTAACACAGAGATACAAACTAGCATATTCCTGAGCCATACAGTCTACTTTACTCTCTCCTCTTCTTCTACTCTTCCAATACTAGCCTTCTGAAAAAACTATCCACTCCGATGTTATAATTCAAAGACACGTATCTTGCATATTCCTCTTTCTGCAAGTGAGATTCACAGGCAGAAAAGTAATACAGGCTTTTACTTTCCTGAGATTAACTCGCCTACCCTAGAAACATACACTCCCTTGTTTCAGACTCACAGGTTAAATAACGATATTATTCGAGTTGATCAAATGAGAGTACATGACTCGACTTTTGGAGACGTCAAGCTATATTTTATATTGTTTTCATTGTAATATGTAAGGGAGTTTCTACAGCGATTTTATATACAGCTTTTCATATATGATGTACGCAATAGGTTTTTATTCTGCTCATAGGTTTCAATTCTTATTCACATTTCGAGTTAATTATATCATAGTACACATTGTTCTATATTACTAATGGAATTTTGCTTTGATAGTGATACGTTATTACGATCTTCACTTCATGGGATTGAGATTGCCACTCGCGCTCAATGTAATTATCAAGCCAAACCCATTAAAACAAATGTTTTCTTTTGTCTTATTTATATTGCTGATTCAAGCTTAGAGTGATTTCTTTTTCGTTTGTTTCGTTTTTACAAACTAAACTCTTGTTTTATTTTTGCAGCAAGGTTGTCACGGATGTAAGATCATAAGTCTTATATAATACTGCAATTGAAGTTCATGATACTTATACATAGGAATTAGTTGAACTAGATACTACAATTTGTTACTAATAATAAATTGTTCGCTAAATCAAAAGAAAGCTGGAAAATATTTTCACGAATGACAATTTTCTTGCTCAATCATAAATCAGTATTTAACATGTGATCCACAAACTTGTTAAAAATTTTAAAGAGAAAATAAATTTTTTTCACCGTTTTAATACTGATGAAAGAATAAAGAAAAGTAGAGAGCCAACGATAATTTTCTAGGAATATATAGGCGGTATATCGTTCGTCTTTGTGTTTGCAAAAATAACATACGGAAAGCAACGCTTGCTGATAGTAAAGTCCTTTGAGGGTATAGTTACGCTTTTGTCTAAGATGTGATTGTCTATAGACATAATTGTAAGTCCTATGTCGCTAATCCACATATCATCTGTTTCCCGAACCACTTAAGAAAAGATTAGGAATGTTCGAGTCCAAAGAGCCACAATGTCGTAAGTACGAGAATCTAAAGCAAACCGGAAAATGTCGCAGGAGCTGTAATTGGGTTATCAGCACTACTTGAGGATCACGCCACCGAATACTGCAGAACCCACGGTAACTTGGTTACTGGAGAATAAGTTACGAGGGGGAAGGCCCATTAAGTAATATGAGCAACCATTTGTAATCGGTGGATAAGCGAGAGCCATCCGGAGGGAGTAGAAGGTGTTAGCAATACCCATTTGTAAAGTTAGGCTACTGGGGTCTGGCGGAGCTACAACCCCAATTAATAGTGTGCATGACAACAACCAACTCACCATGACGCTACGATCAGCATGCAGGCTAGTATCCGTCTGGCATCTACATAGGCCACCACGAAACATGAAGCAAAAGCTTTGAGCATGTGTATTAACGTAAGCCCCTCACCAAAGCCACTGCCGCGGCCCGAAATATAATTTGAAATGCCAGACTGGAGGAAGGCTGCGGTCGCAAGCGTCCTCTTTCAATTTGGACGTGACTTCGACACGACATGGGGTGCAGTTCTATTATGACACCGTTACGTGATAAGTGTGATAGCCAGACTATCGAAAAACGTCGTCGTAGATTACAATCATCATGTTTATTGAATTTTGGTTTCAATTTGTGGCCATGAGGTGACCACTACATGCATAAGCGATCCAACTAACGCCTATACGGGCACTCTTTCTAGTGTGTCTCCTCGAATAGGAGGAATCTAATGTTACAATTATTAAGATCAGAGACTCAACCAAAGCCATAACGGTAGGAAGGGGTCAAGAACATTAACGCGCTAGTTCGTTTGTGGGCTATTGAAACCTTGCGGGTGCAAATTTAGTAGCTACGTGATATTGCAGTCCATCTAAGGTATATTGTTCCTTATCACTCTGCCCATCAAGTAGGCTGTGGTGTGCACCGAGTCTAGTGGTCATCTGAGGATGGCCGTGTCACACTTATAGCAGGGTCATACTATATATAGAAGCCCACTTATATCTATTAAATAGTTTCACAAGATATTTAATGTTACCACTAAAAGATCGAGCTAATAGCTTGGCATAGATGAATTATATAACCTGACAAAGCTCCTATCATGAGGGCGTGGAGTACTCAAAAACGATAATCTAATTTGGATCTCAACTACCACCGAGTACCAATCACAGTGCAACGCTAGACCACTTGCCACTCCATCAAGTGTTTGGGTAACTATAGTTTAACTTCAAATCATTCACTAGCCAGATTAGTGTGGCAGTATGGTACTCATTGAAGTTCAGACAAAGGCATATTGCTATTTAGACTATAGGGAGACTTTCAATTTCAGTTCGCCAGTTTTGAGACAAGTTGGATTTGTAGGAAGATAGATAAATTTCAACTGGTCAATACTACACTCATAGATGCGATTATACGATATATGCAATTTAAATGAAGCCGTACCATCTTTAGATATAAGATCAAGGAGAGGCGATAACGAAAGCTATGTATACATGGGATACCTTAAATCACATTCTCTCGAGTAAAAACGCACATAGCAAATGAATGTATATACTCCAAAAAATATACAAAAATTAAAAATACTATATATAATGTCAATATAAACTATGTCTATAAATCAAAAATATAAGGAGGGGAAAAGGATGACACTACCATGATCATACATATATGTACGCACAAATGAAGACATCACTAGACTATAATAGTGAAGTACAATGCCCGCTCAAATGTTTAAGTGGATGGGTTGCCATGACAAGTGTGTCTCTCTAATTGTAGGATGGATCATAATGAGTTCATGATGGAGCACAAAGCAAGATCCGCTAAATGAGTAGATACAGTTTGTTCCGTTGCGTGATTTGAGTCACATTATGGCAAGGTAATGATAATTAACCAACACAATAGTTATAGAGGCCCCGGTTTGGCTCCTAGCACCAGCTAAAATAACCATGATAAAAAAAGAGAGGAGCACGTCAATATCAGAAGTGAAGGCATATGCGAACATCCTATGCTATGAACCAGATACACCTCTATGCCAATCACAACTCCCAGACAATCCATCCAGACATCTAAGTAGCACCATACCATTAAAATGTAAGCCAGAGGTCCACCAAACAGGCGGTCCTAGTGAAAACATACTAACCTTAATCAAAACCATCGTCACACACATGTAGCCGAAAATCAGTACATCGCTTAAGACAAGCGATATGAGATAGATAAACGAGGGCTAGACAACCTGTTAAGCGGAGGGGATAAAGTAACCAGGCAGTAGGTGATAGCAACGCCACGCATCTATGACGCCTCTGCGCCAGATGGCAAGAAATGGAGAACATATGCTGTCATAGTTAGACGCGCCCTCCTAGGGGGAGGCACTTTGGATGGGGCAACTACTATGAAATGAGAATGAGATCTCCCTGGCCGCCAAACTCCCGACCAAGTTTTCGCCAATGATCTCCTCAGCTTGCAGCACACGATCCCCGGTCTAATACACCCGATTCTCAGTACAGGCCGCCATATTAATAGTTCTCAGGGGGGTCTGAACTCTGCCTTCCTACAAGGTCTTTCCACTCTACGGCTTGCACGTAGTGCAGAATGTTTTCTCCTGTCTGAGAAGGAGGGAACTGAAACTTGGGAAATGTTCCCTTGCTTGTTATGACTCGTTAAAGGGAACATCCAAACTCAACCTCTCTCGTGACTTGAATTCTGAACAAGCTGAGGAAAGAGGGATTTACTGGCACTTCTTCTAGTGAAAGAGCTGCTGCACAACTGGTTCATGCTCACTCCTGAAGTGAAATGTGTGAAGTTTTCATTCAAACCTTCAACCAATACAAAATCATCTTCGCTATTTGGCCTAGAATCATTCGATAAGTCTACCAATTGTATTGCCATTGAGGATGATTTATTGAAAAGAAAACAGTTCTGCAATAAACAACAAATGGAACAACACAAAAGACAATGTCTCGGTTCTTCAACAATGTTTCGACTGCAACTACCTGTTTCCCAAGGATCAAGGTTATTATCGGTCCTAGGCGTGAATATTTCTCATTGGGTATGAAATTATACCAAGCGTTTGAGCGACTTCAGAACAAAGGAGAAGATCATCACTATTGGTTCACTCCTGACCCTGATCCAGAGAAGGCGATCACCAAAATGGGACGCCCTCGAAGTCACTGCACGTACCATCAAGGCAGAGTAACACACTGAAGAGTGCTACAAACTAGGATGTGATCCAAGACATGGTAGAAGATGGAGGCTCCCCACTTCCACCTGTGCAAAAAAGCCCGAGAGTGACAGTTTAGTGAGAAGGCTAGATCAGACGCGCTTAGATTCTGGAGTATCCGTTTGGATGCTGAATCGCGGCCAAATTGGATCTGAGAAGGATCGGTCTGAATGGAGACGCTCAGGCCGGCAGCGTGAAGAGTCCTGGCGGAAAGAGAAGTTGGTGACGATTAGGGGCTAAATATAGCCCAAGATAATCCATCTTGGGCATCAGGCGTGCTTAGAGAGAACATGGGTTCCGCCTGGTTGCAAGATGAGTTGATTGAGGCGGCTCGTTGAACAGAAGGCGGGCAAAACACATTCCAACCCCTTACTACGTCTCATGATTTCTGGGTTGATGAAGGAAACCTTTTGACCTACTGTCCTCATCTATCCAGTGGGTTCAAGCTGTCAATGTCACTGTACTCTTCAATGACATCGTTAATGTGGATGGCGACGAAGCAGAGCGTTGAGACGACGCCACCTACTATGAGGCGTCGCGCCTGATCAAAGCCATGGGACTGAGAGAAGATCTTGAAGAACGAAGCTTCCAGGATCAAAGGAATCCTCACAGGCACCAGATGATGCAGTGCGATGTATTCACAAGAAGTGGGCGTTGGTCCTGAACGCCACCTCCCAGCATGACATGTTCCCTCACTCAGGACATTCATCCACCACACGAGAACACGCAGAATATACCAATTATCGAGCACAACTTAAGAAACCAAAGCCGAACTGAACGTATTTGCAGATCGTACACCGTCGAAGAGTACCGGGCACTCTCCTCAAAGCTCTCATGAGATCAATGTCTTGAGTGAGACTCCTGATAGGGTTGGTTATTCATAAACACCACGCTGTCTCTCCTTAACGTAGTATTTTCTGAGAATGATCTGCCTCTAGAGGGCCCATACCACAATAAAGCCCTTCACATCACTGTGGTGTGTAGGCCAGTTCAATATTCCAATGACTTTGGTAACAATGGATCTGCCATCAATGTTTGCCCTTTGAGAACTGCTCAAAGCTTTGGATCGCAATAGATGATCTCAAGCTATAACTCAAACCATTCGTGTCTACGACAATTCAAAGAGACAGCTCTTGAATCATATGCTCACACGCTGCTGGAGCCAATCGAAAAAAGGGTGAAGTTCCATGTGATGGATGTCAAAAACTTCATTCAATCTACTGCTTGGGCCTTGGCTGCATGAACTAGGCGCGGTCGCTCGTCTTACATCAACAAAGTCAAGTTCTTACTCCATGGGCGCTCGTAATCTATCGAGTCTCCCATGAAATCCAAGCAATAGGAAGTCCATATTACAAGGTCCAGCACGACAATGAAGATGAGAACTCTGGGGTATTTTCGACTGCTGATGATAAGTGAAATCCTCTTAAATCTCACTATCCATGCTTACGGAAAAACAGGCACTATCCGGAGTGCTTAGGATCCACAAGGAGCATCTATGCCTCGTCCTTCGATCTCCGCAGAGAAAATAGACAAGTTCGGACTGGATACTCTCCTACAAAAATAGAATAAAGGGAGCAAGCACTGAAAATACGCTCCCTTAAAGAAGAACGAGCTTAATAGTGGGCCACCACTCGCCCTTACGAGCTACTCTCAATGGTACTTTATGCGAGATGAGAGGATTTCTGAGCTTTGACTTCCCTGAACCTTCCTAACTGCTGATGCAAAAAGTATCAGGACTCGAGCTTTCAAGACGGACTTCATCGAAGATCTCGGTCAATGATCTATGTCAAACCGCAACCCCTGTTGAATGATCACTGGCCTGGTCTACTCTGGTAGTAGGAAAAGGAAAGAGGAAATAGCTACTGTTCAAAAAAGGTGGCGAGCTACGATCCTTTGACCCAACTAAGCTGATTACTCCTGCAAATGACATGTTCGAGGATGGCGCCAAACCTGAAGAATCACTGCACCAGACGCCCCGCAAGTTTCATTCACATGTGAGAAGGGACAATGTTTGAGGAATCTGAGTCTGAGGAGGTCTGAGTCGTGATTGTCATCCTAGAGTTTAGGGAGTCTAGTGTTAGCAGGTCAAGGACGGCTATGTTGGACCAAATAACCTGTTTTGGAGTCTAATATGTCTCTCAGCCTCTTCTGAGGCTTCTGCTATCGATGTAAGCATTCTGAAATTAATAAGACTATGCCTTTTGCTTACTTCTCGTCTTCTTGCTCCTCCCTAATTGACTGCTTTAATTCTGACCTTCTAAAAATGACAAACGATGATGAACTTATAAAGAATGGAAAAACATGAGCACAAGAAACCCCATCATTGAAGACACGAAGAAATCAACATTTCTAGCAATGGTGAGCCACAAATGGTAAAGATAGGTTCCTAGCCTACGCAGAAGAAAGGGCACAGTTTAGTACAGACTCTCAAAGAATTACAAGATGTGTTGCATGGTCTACAGAGACATGCCGAGGATCGATCCAGAGATTGCTGACATACCATACCATTAATTGCAGGGCAAACCTGTCAAGCAGAAACTAAGAAAGAATGAAAACTGATATAGCACTCAAGATTGAAGAAGAGGTGCAAGCAGTTAGGGCAGGTTTCATTAAGACAGGCATACCCAGAATGGATTGCCAATGTAGTCCCAGTCATGAAGAAGGATGGAAGAGTCCGAATGTGTGTGATTTTCCGCGAACCTAAAAATAGAAAAGAAAACCTAAAAATAGAAAATAATTAAAATAAATAAAAGAAAATGTTTTTGCCCATTTTATTTATCCTTTGCTCAACATTTCCGAGTATGACCCCACGTATTTCCAACTTTCGTGAGTTCAAAGCATCTTTTCTAAGTCGAAACAATCGCGAGACGCGGTATGTTTCATCACTGATTACTCTTTTGGGGAGACATTTTTAGGTGTCTACAGATATACACTAATTAAGAAATCTACGCTCATATTCTTCAATCAATTGTATACAGGTCAACATTTTTGAATTTGAAGAAATCGACTTCAACATTTTTGATGCCAAACTCCCACATAATTTTCAAGCATTCTCACACGCAATTTCAGAAAACGATTAACATCTCTATAAAAGCATAAAAGTAATTTCAACATTTTTCTCAACTATAAATATCCAAAATAAATCAAATAATTTTTTTATAATAGAAAAAGAAGAAGAAAAAAGAGCAAGTATAACTAGCGGTATCTTGTTTGTTTTGAACTCGGATGTAGCCTTTGATACCTTGCATATCTTTGCTAATACCTTCACCTTCTTCCCAACCCTAAACAAATATTCACAAGCAAATTCAATCAATTAAAAAAAGGAAATGAATTTTGCTATGAAACGAAAACCCAAGAAATGGAAGTTTTGAAATTAAAGGAAAGCGATGAAAAAGGACCATTTGTTGGGAAAAGAAAGGAAGAGGGAGAAGGGTAGCAATCCATGAAGTTCTGAGCTTGAAACCAATATAGGTGATACACATATACTCTTTGTTACAACTAATATCCTATCTAGCAGCAAAAATGAGTTGCAGTATTACAAGCCCTCTTAACATGTGAAATATTGAATGCAAATGAATCGTATGAGTTAATGTCACAGTCATGTCAATTCTTTATGAAATATTTATAGCAAACAAAGGCTTGAAAGGCAGAGCTACAATTTGCAAATTCACTCTTCAGTTGTCCGAGAAATTATAAATTAAACAACAAGCCAAACTATGAATTGTCGAATAGGCATTACTTGGTTTAAACCGTCGGTGCATTGCATTGATTCATCCATTTTTATTCAAGTAGGCAAGCTAGGGCATAATTTGCAACAACTTCTGCTAAAAAAAGCCACTTAACTTTAATAGTTTCACAAGATATTTAATAGTTACCACTAAAAGAAGGAGGTAGCAAAATTAAACTACATGATGAATCAAACGATAAATACATTAATCATACAATGCACACCTCAAAGGCCTCCACTATCAAGTGTTTAACAATTTCATTAATTCAAGCAGATATGGATATCAGGGGCTACAACAAGGCATCATTAAAAGATTAATCTTGCAGTTTAACAAGTTGTAAAGATAGAAAATTCATGTAATCATCAGTGTTACATAATTAAATAGACCATAAATCCAAGGAAGCAAAGTAGTATGATAAGATCTTAGCCACTCCCAAACCAAGCAAAGAAGAAATAATGTTTCAAAAACATCATTTATGTAATTAACAATAATAATCAAATTAGAGACAAGATGATTACATTAGACAAAAGACCACAAATATTTACATGCCCCAATTATGGTGCTAAGGTTTCAATTGATTGATTGAATTCATATGAGCAAAGCTGAGCTAAGAGTAGAATTTGCAATTTGCGTATTGAGCAAATGAAATTACCAAAAACAATAGTATAATAGAAAATAAAAATACATGTAAAAAAAGAGGGCAGCAAAAATAAATGTAACATTGTTGAACAGTTAACTTGACAATCCCAGCACAACTCTATACCTAATTAAAAGAACCAGCGGCTGAAAAACTACCTTAAAAGCCCAAATACGAAATATTTCAAAACCAAATCATAAAATCACAACCTGTTAAGCTTAAAAAGAGGTTGAAAAAATTTCAATATTCATTGATGAGTGATCAAATAACAAAAATCAGATGGAAGACTGAAGTTGAGGAAAGAGATCAAACAACTTCCTGTTTATTCAGCTCTAACAATTACACATAATACTATGTTACACAACACGATGTTCTATTTCTAACAAGGGATGCTCGTGTGCACACCCACTATACGAAATCACTTACCAACAACATATTATTTCAAAATATAGGACATTAGACTTCCTTTCTCCCCAAACATAGATGGTAAAAAAATTGAGTACTCAAACAACCGCCACTACCCTTCTTCCCATCCATMTCAGAGCCTTTATAAAAGTCCTATACCATGAAGCAAAATGCTTGATTTCAGCTAAGGGCAGTGCTGCTAGTGCTAGATTGTTCATGCTAATTGTTCATGTTAAAAGATTCTATCAATAGCGCTTCCATATTTCCTTCATATGTTTATGCATTTCATAACATGAAACAAACAGAAGCATTTAATACGCAGCAATTATATGCGGAAATCATACACACAAACACTTCATACCAAATACCCATATATATAAACAACAAAACAGAAAAGCTATAAGAAGGAATATCAACATTCAGAAAAAGGAAACTCGAGGATCTAATTTTTTCATAAAAATCATATTATATATAAACAAAAAAAGGCATGAAAGGGGAGAAAAACATACTTTATACTGATCGCGAAAACAACAATGGTCGAATAACTTCTAGTGAATAAATACTTCTTCCCATATACTCCAATCATTTCTTTTCGAAAGCTGTTCAAATTATATGGTAGAGCAACAACTCATAGGCTGTAACATTCGTTAAACAAGATCAAATTGCCAGCTTCAACAAGCTATTGTAAATGAAATCATATGAGATGCCAGACAAACTTGTTATGCGGAGTACTAAGATCTGAGGAAGAAGTAGGGAGTGTCTATAGATGGTCGTTAGACGAGTCGATTGAGATACCAAAAGACATGAGGCCAACAGATAACATACCCCTTCAATACAAGAACACAAACGTAATTATTGGCATCATCAAACAAACAAGTTATACAAGAACACAATTAGAATCATATGAAATGAGAACCAATGTTTTTATATTTATTTGATATATTCAATCGTCATAGTAACATGAAAAAAATAATGAAAAAAACAATCGATCCCTAAAACCTAGCACAAGAACACCACATTTCCCAAACTAAACTAAGCCAAGAATTAAGATACAGTTGTAAAATGTGAACCTAGTTGTTGTCGTCTCCGTCAACTTGTTTTTAAAAGAAAATTCAACAGTGGGTGCAACCTACATTTTTAAGCTGTTAACAAAAATCACCACCTTATGATGCATTCGTTATTTTCATTGTTGGACTTAGCACTTAAACTAATTCCAGCCACACTAACAGGACAAGCATATGGTAATTAGATTAAAAAATTGAATCCCTGATTCACCCACTCAAATCATCAATAGATACAAAATATAATCCATCAAGCAATTCTTGCCATGCTTAAACAACAGTCTCACCAAAAGCACATTAGAACATTAGACTTAAAATGTAAAAATAGTATTTAAATTCAAATCCCATTAAGTCAACTACAGATTTCCAAACACACATTACATAAACTGATAATTTAATAATCCATAGTCATAATCAATCATGTGATATAATCATATTTTATAATAATTTAAAAAAAGTAAATGTATATGATAATACCTTGAAATTTTAACTTTGTTGGTGTATAGTTCGTCATTGATTGTTGTTTGCCTGGTTCACTAACTCTCAATTTTCACTGGGTAAACACTGCAGTCACCACAACTTTTCTCCATTCCAGATTGTTAGGTTTGGGTCTGCCACTACTAGCTACTGCAAAAACAGAATAATCGGAAATTTCAGAGAAATTAGCTTCAAATTCCTCATCAAAATTAAATTAAGTTAACATATTAGGATGAAATTTTGGCCACAACTTTCTAAAATATCAATTAAAAAACATAACAATAAGCAAAATGACACTCACAATAATCCTAAATTATCATCCAAAACGACTTAAAAAGCATAAAACACGGTATCAAGTCACTAAAACTGCCACGGAATCAGCAAAAAATCCAAAAATAAATCTAAATAAATAAGCCCAAAATTCATGCTTTTATATCAATCAAAAATCTAAACAAAAATCGTAAATCTAAAAATAAAATGAAAATCATGCTCTAACTTAATAATTAAAGAGTTTAGATAAACTTACATCACCGTTGATTGTCATTGAACTGATGACGACGGCGAAAATTCTACTGAGACCAAATCTTGACTTGGTCTAAGTATCTACAATGCATTTCAAAGGTAAAAACACGAGCTTCGCAGAACTAGAAGTACAAAATTGTAGGAAAAGAGAGCTCTGAGCCTAAGAATGAATCGAGAGAAAGAGAGAAGGGTAGCAACCATAAGAGCTCTAAGCATTCTGGAGAAGTAAGGCGGGAGGTTGAAGAAGAAGCGTTTGGGTCAGTGATGGAGGACGAAGAGTGAGAGTGGCGTGAATGAAGATAATAAGAGACAAGGAAGAGGATATAGGGTTTTGGGTTTTAGGTTAGTGGGTTTTGATGTGGGCTTTGGGGGGTTAAGTTGAGTGGATCTTTGGGAGACTTAACTGTGTGGGCTTGGGTCTTGGGCTAAGGGTGTGGGCTGATTGGGGCTTTGATCGTTGGGCTTTGGTGGGGCCTCATGAACTGTTCATACTGTTCATTGCAGCAGTAAACTACTTGCAAACTTTTTATATCATACTGAATACACACACACACACACTCACACACACACACACACACACACACAACACAAACCACACACACACACACACACCACACACACACACACACCCACACACACACACACACACACACACACACACACACACACACACACACACACTTGATAGCCATCACTAGGGCTGTCAATTCAGTTCAACAGTTCAATTATGGTTGTATCCAAACAGATCAATTCAATTCAATTCAGTTCAATTTAGTTTAATGTAAATACAGTTCAGTTCAGTTTTGGTTGCTCACAGTTCAGGTGAATACAGGTTAACCAAAGTTAAGTTCTGTTCAGTTAAGTTATGGCCGGATTCAAACAGTTTAGTTCAATTCAGTTGAAATTGAAGTTCAGTTCAATTCAATTTTAGTTGATAACAGTTCAGTTAATTCAATTAAACTGAAATTCAATTCAGTTCAATTCAGTTTTGGTTGATAGCGGTACACTTTAATTTAGTTGAACCGAAATTCAATTCAGTTCAGTTTAGATTTATGTCGGTTCATTTCAATCTAGTTGAACCGAGTTCCGGTTCAATTTAGCTTGATAACGGTTCAATTCAGTTTAGTCGCTCGAATCCATCTAAGTTAATTAGTTGATTATATAATGTTAATTAATTGGCTTCATTTAATATCAATTAAACAATTACTGTTTACAACAATAATATGTTAATAATGTCAAAATTTGAGTTTGTTAGGTCGTCTTAATCTATGTTGTTCATTGATATGCATTAACCCAAATTATTTTCAGCTAATGTGATAAGTTATAATTATATCACTTATTCTCATATATCTATATCGCATAGATTTTATAAGATCCTATTATATTACGTAAATGAAGTTAACAATAATGCATCAATTCAATGTAATCTATCTAGTCCATCGATCTAAATTAATCAATTGGTTTTTCATCCTAGTTCTATCTAAGTTAATTAACCGATGATAGAAAGTGTTGTAGCAAGTAAAACGTGCCTTGACTACAATATTTCCCTAGCTTCTAGGTTGAGAGAGGGGTGAAGGCTTCCCTTCAATGCTACCTCAGGAGAGTAGACCAACTATTGGACAAACGTATGAATTTTGACTTTTGTCTTCCTCCTGGAAAAGTCAAGGTGAGACCTAACACTAGTCAACACCTTAGCACGCTTCGCTCCTAGCACCTCCAAGAGTTGCCTGGCAACTGCACAAAGGAGAATAATCCTATTCGAATTATCTCCCCTTCGATGCTTAAGTAAGTACGAGAATAAAGGGATTAAAAGTGTTGTTTAGAGAGAGAAAGTAGAGAGGGTGGCTCTCAAGTATTAGTGGGTGAGAATAGTGAGAGTTGAGTGCCCCTTAAACTAACTTTCTCCAGGGTATTTTTTGGTGCTTCACCTTAATCCCTAGGATGCTCCGATGGGTGACACTTGTCATCTATCTACACAGTTGATTATCCATTACTACCGCTTTGGTGTACGGATATCTGATTCTCGATCAGTTTAATTTTAACACCAGGGGGCTTACCACCTAGGATCGTTTGACCCAATAATGAGTGGACACGTGGCCAGTACATTTTATATGACACATCATTTTCCCTTCAAAGACCCCCTAGACATTTTGGCTTGGAGGGTGTTTGAACAAATAGCCTTCGAACTGGACCGCTTTGTAATCTAGCGTGGCATACTTAGTCTTACTAGGATGTACCTTGATTTGTTGTCGCGATCCTTCGTCGTAGTAGTAATTCAGCTTTAATTTAGTTTGATATTGGCCGAAAGTTGCATGGGTTGTATCTATGCATTTAAGGATTTTAGTGTACTCATAATCCCAATAATATAAGTAGTATACGTATTTTACTTTTTATGCTTTTGATACCATACCGTATTTGTTTAACGTTTGGTACTTTTCCACTTGCCTTGGGGTGCCATCCATCTTTGCTGCCATGCCATTCATTCATGCATGCAGTACCAAGTAAAGCACCTAACATATTTTAAAGGTAATAGTTGACTTTTCATCTTGATCCATGAGATATCACGCATCAGGGTAAGTGCTAGGCCTCACTCAATATATATATATATATATATAATATATATTATATATATATAATATAATAATATATATTATATATATATATATATATATATTATATATATATAATATATATTCGTCTCGCGCCACCTGAAACTAGGCCAGGCCCAATGACGCTATTAACGGAAATCATGACATATAATTGCGTTGTACCTTGTCAACTAAGATACGCTTCTTGGACGAGCAAGCCTGAACAGAAATTCATTCTGCTTAGAGATCTTCGTAGACCCTTTTCTTCTGAGTTAACTAAATTACGATTATTGCCCTCTACTGCCTATAAATAGGATTGAGGACCACAAAATCGGCGGACCACTTTGTCGATTTCTACATCAGTACACACTTTCTCTCTCTAAAACTCTTTCTTCTCACTTTCTCTTCCTCATATTGCTGACTTAAGCATCGGAGATGGTCTCCAAGGGTACAAACCCTGGGCCCCTCTGACCTGCTCTTTCTCTCTCCTCAGGGAACCGGACGCAGTCTCCGGCGTACTTTCCGCGGATTTCCGGCAACACTCAAGAATTCAGACACACATAGATTGGATTCCTTATTCTCAATATTTTAGATTTCCGTACCTGGTAACAATTTGCCCGTCTGTAGGGACAGATCAAGAAGTTCAATGATGGCACGTATCACAAGGAGTCGCAGGAATAACAGATGCTGAGTCACCTAGCAGCGTCAGAAACGATGTCAAGAAATTCTGCAGAGTTCAGATCTCAACATCAAGATGCAGGCCAGCAGCCAGAATTGGTGACGAGTGAGAGATCTTAATGACCTTGTCAGCGAAATTCATCATCAATTTTCAGCACTCATCAAGAGGTTTAAGATGCTCATTTCGCTGACCTGGAGCGAGTCATTCCAGGAGTTCCTCAAGAAAATCCAATGCCAGCGCCATATTCCAGAACAGGCGCCCTCCAGTCCATGCAGAACCGGTGAATAATGGACACAGAGAGCCCGTGGCGGAGGGGGACAGATTGTTCGGAGCCTTCGCGGACCGTTCGATTTGCCAGCAGATCTCGGGAATCTGCACGGCACCTTCATCCATCGCCACCTCCGAGTCCTAGGGCGACCAGCAGAGTTCGCTCAAGAGTGACGGTGCCCCAACGTTCTTCACCAACTCCTGGACCTCGACATGACAGACCAGGGATGGCGCCTCGAAGTAGGGCGACCACGACAGTTATTCGCGATGCGCGAGAGATAATCAACAACCGGAGGCGGGAGCGCGGGGAGACTAGCAGAATTCAGTCACCGGGGCGATCACCAGCTTGGCGATCACCAGTCAGGCGGTCATCTAGCCGCCGGTCCCCTGCTCAACGTTCTCCCACCCGAAGGCGTTCAACTCGGCGATCACCCACTCGAAGGACTTCGAACCGAACTAGGAGACATAGGAGATCACGTGATGAAAGTTCTGATGAGGAAGAATCAGAGACTGTGGCGGAAACTCTCCCTCGAGGGATTCTTACTTCCCGGACACCTCTCAGCAGAGAGATTTTAGATACTGTAGACAGGAGGAAAGTCAAAATTCCAACAATGGATCCGTTTGATGGAACCACAGATCCGAATGACCATATGGCTGCTTACAAGGCGCAGATGGGCGTTCAGACTGAATGTGAAGCTTCTTGGTGTAAATTCTTTCCAACTACCTTAAAAGGAATGGCGCTTACCTGGTTTAGCGAACTCCCTTCGGGATCCATCACAAACTTTACTGTGTTGGAGGCCTTATTTCGACAACAGTTTATAGCAGCAAAGCGCCATGAGGTTACCACCGTAGCCTTGATGAGTTGCAAACAAGAACCAGGCGAGAGTTTGAAGGATTACATAAAGCGGTTTAATGCAGAGTCCTTGAAGATTTCCAACTTGGAAGATGCTGTAGCTTTCGCGTCTRTYTTGACCGGGCTACGTCRAGGGCGTTTTAAGCAGGATTTGATGATCCAAGATGTGAGYAAGTACTCAACTGCCATGGAGATGGCGCAGAGGTACATTCGTACCTCAGAAGCAAATCAGAGTGATCCACCTACCAAGAAAAAGATCGAAGATAAAAGAGACCGCTCAAAAGGCGATCAACGTAACGGCGATCGCCGCGATGATAATCAGGGAGGCGATAAGAAGAGGAAGTGGCGAGACGATGGCGTCGATCCTCGATACAATGTAAACAGACGAGAAATCTTTCTCGACATTAAGGAGAGCAACATGCTCCCAAAGCCCCGACCCATCCAAACATCTGAAAACCGGAGAAATAAGAATTTATGGTGTGAATACCACAGAGACTGTGGCCATACTACTCGAAACTGCAATGAGTTGAAACGGGCATTGGATAAACTTGCTGATGAAGGAAAACATAACAAGTATGTTAACAAAGAAAACGCCAAGAAAAAGAAGCCAACTAATAGCGATGATACTGATGTTATGGTGGGGGTAATTGCTGGCGGATTAGCATCAGGCGGACCCAGCAACAGAGGAAGAAAGCAACACCTATATGAACTAAGGCATCAGGTGGCGGATACAGCWAAATCATCCCCACCGCCTTGTCCCACTATGGTTTTTGACAACAAATCCTCCAACCCAGTTAGTCTGCCGCATGATGATCCATTGGTCATTGAATTAAAAGTGGCGAATGCGAGGGTACGGCGAGTACTCGTCGATTCAGGAAGTTCWTCGGATATCATTACCTATGAGTGCCTCAAACAATTAAAGTACGGAGATGAAAAGCTTGAGCCATTGTCCCAACCTTTAGTGGGCTTTGGCGGACAGAATGTATATTCTAAGGGCACAATTCGCCTGCCATATAATGTGATTATTGGACGCCCCCTGCTCAATCGGGTGAAGGCAGCGATTTCTACATATCAGTTGTTGCTGCAATTTGAAACAGATAACGGAGGGGTAGGCAAGCTATATGGTGATCAGAAGTCCGCCAGAGAATGTTATGTTAACAGTCTGAGGGGTATAGGTGCATCTGATTCCCCATCCAGTAGTAGGAAGCGAAAAGAAAGCGAGCATGACTCTACAGGTGCCCCAATGGATGTGTACATTGCAGAAAACCCGAAACATTATTCCCGCCCAAGGCCTGTTGATAGCCATGAAGAAGTCATGATTGACGAAAATCCAGCTCATACAGTGCGAGTGGGGGCTAATTTAGAGAAGAAGCTAAAAGCTCAAATCATAGGCGTCCTGCGCGAATACAGGGATGTGTTCMCCTTCTCTGRYAATYAAATGCCAGGTATCTCCCCGGAGATAATGCAGCACAAGCTGGGAATCAAAGAGGGTTACAAACCAGTTAAGCAAAAGTTGCGTCATCAAGGGCGAGAACGGTGTATGGCGGCATCCGCAGAAGTTAAGAAGCTGCTGAATGGCTGGCCAACGTCGTTTTGGTCAAAAAGCCAAATGGTACGTGGCGCATGTGCGTGGATTTCATTGACCTTAACAAGGCCTGTCCCAAGGACGATTATCCACTTCCTAAAATTGATAGGCTTGTTGACTCTACTGCAGGGCACGCCCTCTTTAGTTTCATGGACGCCAATGCTGGCTATCACTAGATCCCCATGTCTGAGGCGGATCAAGCACACACTGCCTTCATCACCCATCAAGGAGTGTATTGCTACAAGGTGATGCCCTTTGGCCTTAAAAACGCCGGGGCTACTTACCAGAGGTTGGTCAATAAAATATTCGACGGTCAGATTGGCCGGAATATTGAAGTATATGTAGATGACATGATTGTCAAAAGTAAACTTGAGACTGACCATATTGCTGATCTCAGGGAAACATTTGAATCCTTGAGAAAGTTCAACATGCGCCTCAATCCGCAAAAATGTGTTTTGGCGTCGAGGAGGAAAATGTCTTGATCCTCAGAGCAAAGAGTATTTGAGCGAATCCAAATAAAGTTACAGGCATACTTGACATGAATCTCCCAAAGAATGTGAAAAGAAGAGCGATTAACGGGCATGCGCTCGTGGCGATTCTTTCTAAATCGGCGGTAAAGTCTGGCCTTTTTTCAAGACTTGCATCCCCATTCATGGGATTAAGGGCGTGGAAACGCTTTCCAACAGCTGAAGAAACACCGGGATATTGCCCGAACAGGGTTGTATCAGCCCCTGCAAAGAATCCCTTGCTTCATATAGATTATGATGTCAGAATACCGCCTTATAGACGCGCTGGTTGTCAGATATAGAAAGCAAAACACAATTGTCCGCAGTCTACTTGTTAATGCCAATTGCATATAGAGGGCGCGAATCAAGAATTCGATGAAGAAAGCTTTGCACGATGTGTGCCGAGCAGGAAGCTTAAAACCATACTTTCTACGAGCCCATCCCGATCACGTTCTTACTGTCAACAATTCCAAATGCAACGAGGCGCGAAATCTACTCACACCAGGAGTGACTAATGGTGCCGATGAGTTTAATGATTTAGGCTTCAAATATAACCTCGAGGACGATTAAAGGCCCAGGCGTTGCCACTTTATACGGTGAGTGCTACTACACCTGCCCCTATGAAACCGACAACCCATGGTAACTGTTGTAGGATCTTCTTCCACAAAAGCGAAAGTTGGGACTGCATGAATAACTTTAATCCAAAACTGATTTGGGGATCGCCTAGATTATACGCCAGTGAGATTTGGTTACCGCCTCTAATATACAACAGAGCGAGAGTCATGAAGTCCTTGATATGGGATTGCAGATGTGCTTGGCAGCAGGCTAAACGGCTGCAGTAGTCCGATCACAGCAGTAGTCGCGCACAGTAATGCTGGTCAATTTGCAGCAATGAAGATGCCATGAAAATGTCTGGTAAAGTGGCACATTCTAAGGGCTAAATTTGACAACTGAGAATCAAACACATACCTAGCGTTGAGAATCAACAGGTGAGCATGCACTTCCCTAGCAGATGTCGGAAATGAAAGTCCTCTAAATTACTTGACAGGTGAAACACAGCCAGTTGCGAGAATGAGACAATGCGTATTAATAGGGCATACTTTGATGAGTCAATTATCGATACTTGAACAGGAAGACATTACCCAGACGACAACAAAGCTGAAAGATTAGAAACAATCTAGTGTTTGTGGCATATGAGTTATACAGAAATCTACACTCACCTCTGTTTGAGTTAACCCTCTGATAAGGCATTAGTGTTAAGAAATTCATCAAGGGCTTGTGCAGCACCAGAGTTTCGTAACCTGGCAGAAAGCATTACGATCTGGGCTATATTGGCCAACGCTTGAAAAGACAGCCAGAATTGTGAAAACCTGTGAGAAATGTAATAAACCCGATATATCAGCGGCCTCCAGCCCAGGGGTTTCCGCCATACTGCCACACTACACCATTATAATGGGCAGATTTGTGTGGACCTTGTCGCTCCACGGGGCAAAGAAAGTTATCTGCTTGTCGCATTGGACTATTACAAAGGATGGGCTGAGCCTTAGCAAACTTGATTGAGAACAATCAACAGTTACATTTGGCGCAAACAATTACATCCTCGTTGGCGAATTCCAAGAGCGCTTCTATTGGCTGACAATGGTCGGCAGTTTGAAAGTGATTCCACTCGGCGGTATTGCGAACAATTTGGCATCAAGGCCCAATTRACTGCTGTTTGTCGCCCACAAACTAATGGACAAGCAGAAGCGGCGAATAAGGTGATTCTTAGGGGCATAAAAACTAAGCTTGAAGGGGCTAAAGGGTCCTGGGTTGATGAATTGCCTGGAGTCCTGTGGTCCGCCAGAACCACTACTAAAGAGTCAACAGGCCACACGCCATTTTCCTTAGTGTATGGAAGTGAGGCGGTTCTTCCTGTTGAAGTTGGCATCCCATCGCCCAGGGTCACCTATTATGAGCATGGGGCTAATGAAGAGTCCAGAAGAGTTGATTTGGATTTGTTACCAGAAGTTCGTGGTGATGCCCTATTGCAGTCCATCAGTTATAAGCAAAAGATTACGCGATATTTCAACAATCGTGTACGCCCACGCCAGTTCTCCTGTGGCGATTGGGTTCTCCGTAAGGTGGAAAGTACGGGTAAGGATCTGCGACTGGGAAAGCTTACTCCCAATTGGGAAGGGCCATACAAAATCACTGAAGTTATCAGGCCAGGTACTTTTCGCCTAGAGGATTTTGATGGGAACGGCCTACCAAGGCCTTGGAATGCAGATAATCTGCGCCGTTACTATATTTGATTACATCAACGCTGGGGCATGTAAGCCATGTAAGGCGTGTGTTGTTGTATATAAATAACATTGATGTAACCAAATTCTATATGAATAAAAGATAATATCAGAGGGGCGTTTAGGCATAGACTTGGTTCCGAGATAATGCCTCCCTGTGATATAGACTTTGAAAATTCTGTGCCTTGTTTGTGATAGAAGTGCTTTAATTTTGTTACACTTCTCGGACCGCCCATTTTATTGGGGGTTTATTTCATTCAAGCGTTTTTTATTTCGATATTTGTTTATCGCCTGATCAACTGGGGCATTATCTCACTCGGGTTAGGTTATTCCACATTTCGGATCGCCCAATTTAATTGGGGCTTGAGTAGTAACGATAACCGCCTAAGGTGATCATTTAGGAGTAAAATTTTAATTTTGCTACGGTTCTCGGAGCGCCCAGTTTTTTGGGCATAGGAAATTTGTTTGAATACGCCCAAGGAATTGGGTTTGACTTCATAAGTTGTGGGGTTATCCTCGCCTAAGCTTTTTATCGCCCGGGTTCATTACTTAGCKGAAATAAAGACGAAAGCAGAAATAAAGACGAATTGGCGAGAGCAACACATTTTCATTAAATAAAAACAAAGTGCATGAAATAGTAGTTAATAAATTACAAATTCATGGATTATAAAAAGCGAATACAAGAGTGCAGATACAACAAAAGAAATGAATTAAGGCTGTTTGGCATCAGGGGCGCTGGGCTTCTTGGCGCTGGAAGGGGGCAAGCTGGGCCTCTTTCCGCCTTTGCTGGCGGAACCAGAGCCTGACTTCTTCGAAGGCGGAACTATAGGTTCCCTGATGTTGACCACTGGGGCTTTGGGGTTCGCCTTTGACTTTTTAGCCCCAGTGGATGGAGCATCTGAAGCCGCCCCATTTGCAGATCTCTTCAGGCTGACCCTTATCCCTGAAGAAGTCATGTGCACTTTGCCTGAGGCGGCTTGCTCTTTTGAACCTAAGGCAGCCTGGTCCTTAGAGCCGCCAAATGCTTGAGGCTGGGAGGCGCCGCTGATGGTTTTCTTCAGCTCTGCAGCGGCGTTGGCAGCTGCTTCCCTATTTTGGCGAATAGCAGCATTTTCGAGATCTTTCTTCGCCTTCTCTGCTCTCGCCGCCTCAGTTCTTTCCTTGCTCTGGTGGGCAATTTGAGCCTGCCTCTCCAGTTGCCTGGCCTTTTCCTTGGCCAAAATTTCACCCAGGGCGGCCTGGATCTCCTCCTTCTTGCCAGGGACCACCATGTCAGCAGCGGCGAGAACCCTGATTTTGGTTTGCTCAGAGATCTTCTGTGACATGCTGTAAACAGCTTCATCCCGCCACTTCTTTCCTTCAGGGCTCTCTTGCCACTAGAGAATGGCTATTTTGGCATTTTGGGCCTGGGTAGTCTCAGCGGCCTTTAAGTCTGCCAACTCTTGGCGAACAGTGGCCAGGTCCCCTTCATCATTTTTCTTTGCCACCTCGGCCTTCTTCAGGGCGTCCTCAGCGGTTTTGGCTCTTTCCTCCATTGACTGCAGGGCGTCGGCATGCTCCGTTTGTAGGTTATTAATCTGCAATGTCAGATCTTCAACCTTCTTTTTAGACTTCGCCAGTTCAGCGCCTAACGATTCCTCTTGGAGCAACGCCTGGGCATATGCCTCAGACATTCCATGAAGCCTGGCGGACAGCTGTCAAGGCGATAAAGAGTTAGTTTAAAAGTTTAGATAAGTAAAGAGAAGGAACAAAGGTGATGTGAGCGCCTACCTCAAACCAGGCTTCCCTCAATGGGAAGAAAGTGTTTTTTCCTTCCTTCTTGATCACCTCTGCATCCGCCTCAATCGAATGCATCTCAGCAACGGCGGTGCAAGCTCGGGTAAGATTGACTTCCTTTGGAAGATCAGTGAAGGGTACCCCAGCATATTCGTCTTCGCCGAGGGGTTCATGGTCACCGTTCCCCCCGGCGTTCTGGACGGTCTCCTCACCGTCCTGGGCCCCCGCGGCGATCTCCTCGTCCTCTTGGAAGAGATGCTCGCCATKMTCATCAACCCCCGTTTGTTCCTTCATCGGATTATATCCGGCAAAGGGGGTTTCAGTGGGCTCATTGTCCCCAAAGGCGTCATTGAGATGGGCGGGGTCACCCTCATCATCAACCACAACGCCTTCAACGTTGTCCGCCGCGCTCTCATTCAGGCGGTCTTTCTTTGTGCTCCTTTTCTGGAAGAGAAACAACAATGTGTTAGATGAGGCGAGAATAAAGAATTTTACAGAAAAGTGAAGGAGGAGGGGGGATTTGAATAGTTTCTTCATCAAGACAGGCGTCCATCATCAATCGCGCCATGTCTAT
Source organism: Bassia scoparia (assembly GCA_008642245.1). Classification (NCBI taxonomy): domain Eukaryota; kingdom Viridiplantae; phylum Streptophyta; class Magnoliopsida; order Caryophyllales; family Amaranthaceae; genus Bassia; species Bassia scoparia. The sequence goes on along the minus strand of SNQN01001128.1, from coordinate 82,467 downwards.
TTCATCTGATAATACTTCCATTTCAGGGGTGAATCTCGCCCTGGACAAAGCTGCAATAAGAAAAGTTAGAAGACAATAAAAACAGAAGGCGGTTATGAAAGAAAGTTAGACTCATACCCCTAGTATACGCCTGGCTAAGACCCACATAAGACAAGAAAAATTCCCTTGTTAGTGTTTTTACTTGGGGAACCCACCGACAAGGGAACCAACAGTCCTCGCCCCCAGCATCTACAATTTTTGTACAACAGTACAAAGCCATTACAGCCTCTTCCTTGGACATCTGAGGGACATCTTTATTGAGAAGAAAGTTGGGGAGGCGGCTACTGGGCTTTGTTGGGATATTCCACTCCTCGCCGTGGTAGATAAACACAAACTTGCCCCTYAAACCCTTGTGGTTGGAAACAGTCTTCTGAAGAACCTTATAGTGATTTCTGGTCCGGAATCCATACCAACCAGGCCCGAAATCCTTTTTTGATTCAACCAAATAAAACATGTTCCTCCAAAGGGTAAGGGAGGGCGCAACCTTGAGAATATCGCACAAGGCGATTAAGGATAAGATTTGGGATATACTATTTGGCATTAACATCGCCAGGGTAACTCTATATTCATTTAACAATTCTAAAATAAAAGGATGGAGGGGAAATCGGATTCCTAACTCTAGATGCAACATATACACAGCTATACAACCAGGGGAAGGGTTCGTTACCGCCCTTTTAGTCCCTGGGATTTGGATGGTGTAATCATTGGGAAGGCGATAGCGGAAGGTTAATTGCCGCCTATGCTCTTCTTGACCTAACCAATTTCTAAAATGGCTGACTAGGTTATAACCTGCAGCCCCAAGGGCGTTGGAGGTGGACGCTTCAGTCCTGGGCGACTCGGCGTCTGACTCAGGATCGTCATAGGTTACTCTCACCATCTTGACAACGGCTCCTGAGGTGATAAAAGGTTGATACTGGTTAGTACAAATGCCATCTTTTGGCGGTAAGCTAGCCATTGTTATCCTACCATTTATTGGCTCTATGAGGTGTTCCTTTCTTCAACCCCGGCGGTTAGACTGTCGCTAGTATTATGGCCACTAGTCTCGGGGCTTTCTACTGGAACGACGATAGGAGTGGCATTGGCGTTATTGGGGTTTTCAGTTATTTTAACATGGGGATCCTTGTAAGTATGACTACACCTAGCCGCCCACTTTCGGTTATGGAAAGAGTCATCTTCTATTTCATATTCTATATTACTAAAGGTTAGGCGTTTTAAGACTTCTGGGTCGACCTTAGACATTATAAATAAGGAGGTTTAGGGTATTGTACCTTAAAAGAAGAAGTTTGGAACGAGTTCTCGGACCTCCAAATTTGGTGAACATACACTTTCCGCTTTGAACGCCATCACTGGTAACGCCTGTGAAGATCACTTGAAGTTTGGAGAATGAGATTGAAATTGAGACTTTGAGAAAGCAAATGTGATTTTTGATGATTTTCTCTCTCTAGAAAGTGTTGAATGAATGTGGAATGAAGTGAAAGACTCTCCACTTATATAAAGATGGTGACTGCTCCTATTGGGCTTGAGTATTGAAGGCCCATTAAAGGGTATCATACATGTCCTTGATTGTACGGATTACTATACCAATACCGTATGTACACTGCAAGGAGTATTTGGTATTAAAAGCGTATTAAAATATGGCCTGTGACCGCCAATAGACCCTGACATTAATTCGGTGAATTAACCTGCCTTCCAAGTCAGGACAAGTGTCCACGGCTTAGGCATTCTTAGGAGAAGTCTGTGATTTCCCCTAATCGCCTTGGGGCTAATTCCAAGGATTTTGGTCCAATTCTTGGACCGCCCATTTTCTTGGGGATAGGAAATTTCCCTAATCGCCTTGGGGCTAATTCCAAGGATTTTGGTCCAATTCTCGGACGCGCCATTTTCTTGGGTAGGAAATTTCCCCTAATCGCCTTGGGGCTAATTCCAAGGATTTTGGTCCAATTCTCGGACCGCCCATTTTCTTGGGATAGGAAATTTCCCCTAATCGCTTGGGGCTAATTCCAAGGATTTTGGTCCAATTCTCGGACCGCCCATTTTCTTGGGGATAGGAAATTCCCCTAATCGCCTTGGGGCTAATTCCAAGGATTTTGGTCCAATTCTCGGACCGCCCATTTTTGGGATGGAAATTTCCCCTAATCGCCTTGGGGCTAATTCCAAGGATTTTGGTCCAATTCTCGGACCCCCATTTTCTTGGGGATAGGAAATTTCCCTAATCGCCTTGGGGCTAATTCCAAGGATTTTGGTCCAATTCTCGGACGCGCCCATTTTCTTGGGGATAGGAAATTTCCCCTAATCGCTTGGGGCTAATTCCAAGGATTTGGTCCAATTCTCGGACCGCCTTTCTTTGGGGATGGAAATTTCCCCTAATCGCCTTGGGGCTAATTCCAAGGTTTTGGTCCAATTCTCGGACCGCCATTTTCTTGGGATGGAAATTCCCCTAATCGCCTTAGGATGAAATTTCCTCTCTAAGTACTGTAAGCTAGTCCAGGATTTGTCCAATTCTCGGACGCCATGTTTTTCAAACATGGACTTTTAGCTCCTAAACGCCATGGGCTTATAACGCCCATGGGTTCAGGTTGGTCCAATTCTCGGACCGCCATGTTTTCAAACATGGACTTAGTTTCTAAACGCCATGGGCTATGATGCCCCTGGGTTCAGTTATCACTTAGGAATGATTTTTTGGCTTGTAAACGCCATGGGCTGTAATCGCCCATCAGGTTCTTTTTATCATCTCGGACCGCCATGTTTCTTAAACATGGACTTTTGCTTTATAAACGCCATGGGCTAGAATCGCCCATTGGGTTTTCTTAGAGTAAACTGTTTGGCCTCCTGAACGCATGGGCGTAATCGCCTTGGGTCATGATTCTGCACGCATGTTTTGAATGGCTTTTTTCTCTAACGCCATGGGCGTACGCCCATGGGTTTCATATGCTCCTTCTCGGCTCGCCATGTTTTTAAAACATGGATTTTTGCTCTGAAGCCATGGGTCCTTAATCCGCCTGGGTTATTCAGAAAAGCATGAGTGGCTTCTGACGCCATGGGCAGTAATCGCCCATGGGCTCAGTATGCCCACTTCTCGGATCGCCAATCTGGGCATCATGTATTTTTCTTCTGTAAACGCCATAGGCAGAATTCGCCCATGATTCTCCTATTCAGACTATGCTTCACATATGGGCAGACAGGAATAAATTCAGATGGCCTCATGGGAATAAATCGCTTATCAATCCTTAGGGCAGGGGCTAAAAATCCTAAATATAGGATTTCTTCTACTTTACCCTAAGAAATGCCAAGCCATTTTGCGAGGTCTGGAGTTTATACCGCTCGACACTTTAAGAATAAATAAAGAAATCGAGCGTGGGGCTGACTGTTCCGGCCCACCTGAAACTTGGCCAGGCCCAATGACCTTATTACGAAAATGACATTATTAATTGCGTTGACCGGTCAACTGAAGATAGCTTCTTGGAGAAGCAGCCTAATAGAATTCTGTTAGGAGATCTTCTAGACTCTTCTGATGGTTAACTAAATTACGATTATGCCCTCATACTGCCTATAAATAGGATTGAGGACCACAAAATCGGGGGACCAACTTTTGTGATTTCTTACATCAGTACACACTTTCTCTCTCTAAACTCTTTCTTTCTCACTTTTCTCTCTCCTCATATTGCTGACTTAAGCATCGGAGGTGGTCCCCAGGGTACAAACCCCTGGGCCCTCTGACRGCTCTTTCTCTCTCCTCAGGGAACCGGACGCAGATCTCCGGCGTACTTTCCGGCGGATTTTCCGGCAACACTCAAGATTCAGACACAATGATTTGGATTCCCTATTTTTCTATATTTTAGATTTCCGTACCTGGAACAATATATATATATATATATATATTATATTTGTTGTACTTGTAGAGCCGCAACTAGCTCGCCATTTATACAGACTCAACAAGCTTTATGCCTTCTTCTTCTCGCAAACTTTTGACCTTATGCTCTGCTTTCGCCATTCCCAAACTCCAGGAGCTTTTTATTGTCTTATGTTCGCAGCTTGGAAGATAAAACGTTTCAAACGTGCTACTTTCGATGCGGTGAAGCTTGGAGGTTACTCCCTTGCAACCCTCACTTACGCCTCATTTTCCTTTGCACTTTGCGAAGGGAGTAACTAGATCATTTGCATGGTTACTTCCTTGGGGTCGCACATTCACCTTCTCCATACAATGGTTGAGAGCAGAGGATCGGATACGATGTCATCATTTTCATCTTCGCACTTTGCGAAGGGGCCAAAGCAACTGCGATGGAAACTTGGCGTTCGCACTTTGCAAAGGAAATAAGAGCTGCGGTGGAAATCATATAGAAGAATAAAACGATGACATCGCACCCATGTTGACGTTCGCACTTGTGAATGAGTTGAGAGAGGTGATGGCAAACCTTTGGAGTTAGAAAATGGTGATCTCGCACGTCGCGGCGGTTATTTTCGCACTTGCGAAGGAGATGAGGGTTGTGAGCTCAAAACCTTTCATTTTAGAAAATAGTGAGCTCGATGGTCCCAACTTGGTGGTTCACACTTGCGAGGGAGTTGAGAGTTGCGATTGAAATGCTCATGCGAAGGTAGGCTTGAGCGACTTCTTCTATAGCTGCGAAGTACGACTCCATTTTGAGCGTTTTCACAAAATGGTGAGCTCGTACGTCGCACCTTAGTGGTTCATGCGAAGGTAGACTCGCGAAGGTGTATTTTACGAATTTCCATACTTGAAACTTTGTTGTGTTAGCAACTTTGGTTGCTCGTTTTGCCATCGTTATCATGGTCGACTATATGCAAAGAGAATTATGGTGGAGTAGCTTGTGCACTCTCTTTTTTGTAAATGGCGAAGCTTTCCTTCACACTTTGAGCGACCCGCGGCGTCGACAATTTGTGCTTCCAGTACACTCTACTCGCATCATTAGCTGATTGTGAGATGATAATTGTGATACGACGAAGATAGCTTTGATGGGATGATGACTTCGAGCTTCTAATGGAGCACAACAACCTTCCCATGCATGCATGGTCTTCGTGTGAAGTTGCTTTGAAGTGAGAGCGTCATTCGTGAGTTACTATACTAGAGAGCTTTGATAGCATGTCAAATACGAAGTATGTGTAGTGTAATATGTACTTTATATGTACTTGCATGTTGGACTTGATATCATGGTTGTATGCCTTTGCTTTTCTTAGCATTTTCATGAATACATAAAGTTGTACCCTTAGAAGTGTCCATGACTTACTATTTGTTGAATAAAACAGTCATGACCTAGGATGGTGGGCCTTTAACTTGTCCTTGTTTTGTTAACTTTTCAACTTGGGCCCACTCCGAAGTCATTGTATGTGCTCTTGTCTTTAATAATGTATTAGCAATTTGGTCCTTTTACACGTTCTAAGGTTCCATTCTCGCCACTCGCACATCTTTCCTTTTGACGGGGTGCGATCAAAATGTGATATGAAACCAATTTTTGAAGACTTCACACTTTTCGAAGGCTTACCACTTTTCGWGTTTTTAACACTTTTTGGGAGCTTAGCACTTTTCGAGGACGTAGCTGTTTTTGAGCTTTTCGAGTGGTTAGCACTTTTAGGGGGCTTAGAACTTTTTCGAGTGCTTAGCACTTTTTAAGGCGAGGTGCGACTCAAAAGTGATCGTTTTTACAAAATGATTAGCTAGCTGGTCACACTTTCTGAGGGCTTAGCACTTATCGGGGGCTTAGGACTTTTTGAGCTTTTAGAGTGCTTAGCACTTTCCGAGTGCGTAGCACTTTTGAAGGCCTGGTGTGAGTCAAAAGTGATCGTTTTTACAAAATTGTGAGCTCGCTGGTCGCACTTTCCGAGGGCCTAGCACTTTTCGGGGGCTTAGCACTTTTCGAGCTTTTCGAGTGCTTAGCACTTTGCGAGTGCGTAACACTTCTTAAGGCCTTGTGCGACTAAAAAGTGATCATTTTTACAAAATAGTGAGCTCTCTCGTCGCACTTTTCGAGGCTTAGCACTTTCCGAGGGCTTAACACCTTTCAAAAGTACTAGCCAAATGCATTGGTGATACGAATCAATGACATGGCACTTTGCAGATGTCCCTACGACTTTGTGGTGCGATCACACTTCTTTAAAACAAAATCTCCAAGTTTATAGATTCCAAGAATTGATTGACTAAAGGCCTAGTACTAGGGTCAAGTAAATCAATCATATTGATTGCCCTCAAACTTGGGGATTAAGTTGAGGTGTTCGCATAAGGTGAGGGTACTTTGCCCTTCACAAATTTAGATCATTTTACCCCTCGCGAATTTTATGGATGTTTGCCCTTTGCGGATTTGTTGGATGCTTGCCCTTAGAATGTCTGGTGGGTCGCTTGCCCTTCGCATGCTTTGTGGGATGCTTGCCCTTCGTAAATTTTATGGGATGTTTGCCCTTCGCGGGTTTGTGGGACGCTTGCCCTTAGCATGTCTAGTGGGTCGCTTGTCCTTTGCATGCTTTGTGGGACGCTTTGCCTTCGCGAATTTTATGGCATGGTTGCCCTTCGCGGGTTTGTGGGACTCTTGCCCTTAGCATGTCTAGTGGGTCGCTTGCCCTTCGCAAGCTTTGTGGGACGCTTGCCCTTTGTGAATTTTATGGGACGTTTTCCCTTCACGAGTTTGTGGAACGCTTACCCTTCGCATAGTCAGTGTCCAAGGTCCTTACGATATGCTAAGGCCAACACTTAATGCGTAGAATTAATTTTAAGTTTTATGTGACGCTTGCCTTCGCACAATCAGTAGTTAAGGTCCTTAGGTTGTGCTAAGGCGAAACCTTTAATGCGGTTGAATTAATTCAAAGATATTTACTTGGTTTATTTTGCGCATTGGAAATAGTAAATAGATATTCTCACTTTGAGACTAAGTCATAAGTTTAACACTCACTTTGAGGAAAACTTTACAATTATGGAGGGGGAGTTGCCCCAATAATTGTAAATATTTTGCATTTTGCAAATTGTAAATAGAAATTTTCACTTTGAGACTAAGTCATAAGTTTAGCACTCGCTTTGAAGCAAACTTTACAACTATGGAAGGGGAGTTGCCCCAGTGTATGTAAATATTTGAAATTAAAAAGTATTGAAGGCTTTCATTCAATCTTTAGCAATTCCAAATCTTACAAGCTTGAACGCCTTCAGGCTAACCCAAGAGATTTGCAGGTGAACGTCTTCAGTCCAACCAAAGAGATTTGCAAGTGCGAGTTCACCTTCTTCCTTATCCTTGCCCRCAGCAATTGGCTTGATGGTGGCTAGATAGCACTCTCGAACTAATTGCTGATCTCCATAGATTGAACCTACCTTGCCATCGTTGCATAAGAACTTCATTAGCATCAAATGAGTAACTACCACAGATTTTGAGGCATTGAGATTAGGTCGACCAAGGATAACGTTGTAGGCGGTCAAGTTCTGAACCACCGGAAACTTAATTTTCATATGCCTACACCTGTCTTCTCTTCCCATTCGGAGAGGTAAGACTACAGTGCCAACGAGATGAATGACTCCTCCACCAAAGCCAATAATAGGATTTTGACATGGGACAAGGTCATCATTATTGTACTTCAGCTTTAGGAGGCATTCAAAGCTAATAATGTTAGAGGAACTCCCCGTGTCGATAAGTATTCTGCGAACATTCTTGTTCGCGACCAAGATTTCCACTACGAATGGATCGTTGTGCGAGCTTTTTACCTTCCCACGCTCCTCTTTGCATATCAATATGTCAGGTAACTCATCGTGGGTCATGACTTGTTGTAGCATGCACACATAGTCTTGTTGACCCCTAGCAGTAGGACCTCCTGCTGCGAACACTCCAGAAATCATATGGGCAATCCGAGAATCAGAATGTTCTTCGTTTGGAGCACCATCATTTGATGGAGACTTCGTTAGAAACCTTTTAATTCAATGCTTATTCACGTTGTCTTGATGTGCTAGGCGATCGATGGTTCGTTGCAAGGTGAAGCAATCATCTATGACATGTCCAACATCCTCGTGATACTCGCAATACTTGGACTTGTCCCTTGATTCAAGTTCGGTGTTGATTGGGGGAGGGTCCTCTATCATTACATCTTTGCTAACCTCCTTGTAAACCTGGAATAGATCCTTTGTGTATTGCACTGTTGGGGTGTAGCCGAACTTCCTTTTCTTTTGACACTTCCCCTTTTTTTATGAATCCTCTTCTTCAATGCTCCATGTGCCAGACCTCTGTCGATCCTTCCCACCACTTTGATGGCCTTGGTCGCTTTGATGCTTGGATGAGGAAGGAGTTCCTTTTTCTTTTGGCCTTTTGACAGCACATACCTCTTAGCTTCTGCTTGAATCCATGCTTCCGCCTCTGAAAGTATCTCATTCAAGTCGTTGACCATTTTTTTACCATCTCAAATTTGAAGGGGCTATCCTCGTCCAAACCCCGATAGAATTTTTCCAAGATCACATGATCTGGCAAGTCTAGGATTTGGAGTGTTTCATTGTTGAAGCGTTTGACATAGCTTCGCAAGCTCTCATTATGTCGTTGTTGAATTCAACCCAAGTGCAAGCTACTCTTCCTTTCTTGGCGATGTGCCGTGAAATGATGAGTGAAAAGTACAGCCAGTTCATTAAAGTTGTGAATTTAACCTGATGAAAGGCCACTAAGCCATCTTTGCGCCATCCCCTTGAGAGTGACTGGGAAGTACTTGGACCAAGTAGCATCATCATCTTTTGTGGTTAGCATGAGAAGCTTGTACATTGCTAAATGGTCATCTGGATCAGTGGTGCCATCATATGCATTAAATGAAGGAAATATGATTTTCTGAGATTAGGTTGCCATCAAGATAGAGGAGGAGAAAGGGTTTTTGTCAGTTAGGGGTTGCAATCTTCCCACCACCCCTTGGGATGGACGACCATGCCCCTAGTCCAAGTATCCACCGCTTTGGCGGTACCCCAACGTTGGTGGGAACAAACCTCTAGTTCTTGATAGTGAGGTCAATCTACAGCCTGCCCCGATGTGCTATGGAAAGGACCATGTGTTCTAAAAGAACGATGGGGTGGATCCGTGCACATCGGAGTAGACTCGGTGAGAGAATGTTCTTCTTCATCATGAGCGGCTTGCTTAAGCCTCTCAATTCTCCTCTTATCCAGGATCAACCTGACATCATGATTTTGATAATCTTTCTAGCATCCATCGAGAAGGCTTCACGGTCTTGCTTCCTCTTCTCAATAAGTGCCCTAACATCTTCTGGCTCTTTCCGTGAAGAGACATCATTTTCAACATAGGCTTCATCAAACCTTTATGGCCCCCCTTTGCGAGAGGCGGCCCTTGTGGCAGTTATGGTCGTATTAGCAGGCTTAGGAGTGCTACAATATCTCCTAGCCTGGCTCTTTTCTCCTTCCAAAGGAACAATTTTCATAGAAACAAATTTACCTTTCGGTGTGGGATTCTTTACCTTGATGGTTCTTAGTTTGGGGATGACAGGAGTTTCATACTCTAAAGCATATGACTTGGCAGGAGCTTTGCTACCGGTCACCTAAGACTTGCCTGCATGCAAGGCTTTCAACCGTGTATTCTCCGCTTGGATAACGTCAAGTCTAGCCTTCAGCTCCACTTCTTCAAATAATCGTTCCCATGATTTCGTCAACCCCCTTGGTGATTTCTTCCTTAAGTACGTCATGAGAATAATACCTACTATCCAGGTCTTGGAGTGACAAGTCAGTGTTGTCCTCTAACCCAACCTGGAAAGTGGAACCTACCAGGTGGGTTTCTCCGTTTTGGTAACTCTCTTTTCCTGAAGACGGAAGTGTGTTCGTCTTTTATCGTGTTTGGTCATCTCTTGAAGGCATTTCTGATTGCCGCCCCACAGACGGCGCCAAATGTTGTAGCAAGTAAAACGTGTCTTGACTACAATATTTCTCTAGTTTCTGGGTTGAGAGAGAGGTGGAGGCTTTCCTTCAATGCTACCTCGGGAGAGCTGGCCTTCTATTGGACAAACGTATGAACTTTAACTCTTGTCTTCCTCCTTTCTAAGTCAAGGTGAGACCTAGCACTAGTCTACGCCTTAGCACGCTTCGCTCCTAGCACCTCCAAGAGTGGCCTGACAGCTACACAAAGGAGAATAATCCTATTTGGAATATCTCCCCTCCGATGCTTAAGTAAGTACGGGAATAAAGGGATTCAAAGTGCTATTTAGAGAGAGAAAGTAGAGAGGGTTGCTCTCAAGTATTGGTGGGTGAGTATAGTGAGAGTTGAGTGTCCCCTAAACTAGCTTTCTCCAGGGTATTTACAGGTGCTTCACCTTAATCCGTTGGAAGCTCGGATGGGTGACACATGTCACCTATCTATACTGTTGATTATCCATTACTACCGCTTTGGTGTAGGGATATCTGATTCTCGATCAGTTTAATTTTAACACCAGGGCGCTTGCCACCAAGGATCGTTTGACCCAATAGTGATTGGACACGTGGCGAGTAGATTTTACATGGTACATCAGCATGTTAACTTGTAAATCCATCTTTATTGATTTGTTTGATTTTAAATGAGGTTTTAAAGGAATAATAACCTTTATCTATGTTAATTAATATATTTGATAATAAGTTGTGTTCTTTTTAGCTTAGGTGTACTAATGCGAATGATACTTATATGAACTTATCTGAATCAATTGATTCTTTAATTTGCGAGAAAAAAAAGCAATAAGTATACTTATCAATTAGTACTTATCAAAACTTATTGATAGTCTAATTATTTCAACTTGATAAATCGATCATAAAAAGTTAACGTTTTAATCTATCTATATTTAGATAACAAGGTTTAGTACACTAATAAACTACTATATCTAAGTTAATGTATATATTTGACCATAACAAGAAAAAAGTTAATTATTTCAATTTGATAAGTCAATTTACAAGGTTTTAGAACACTAATCAACTATATCAACCATAACATGTTAATTAATCAACTGTAAATAAGATCTTAGATTAAAATTACAATTTACAACAATAACATGTTAGCAATGTCATAATGTGAGTTCGTTAGATTATCTTAATCTATCTTGATCGTTGAGAGTTCGGCAATAGTAGCAAGTTTATTTATTGTAGAAGAAATTTATTTACTAAGTAGCGTTTTAATGTAATCGGTACGCTAAAACGATAAAACACTAAAATGTTACTTCTACTAGTGTTAAAAAAAAGTAATGTTTAAAAAATATTCAAAATGCTATCTTGTCAAAAAATAATAAAATTTACCAACTAGTTTTTTAATCTGATAAAAACACTAAACACTACCTTAAAAAGATAAGTCAAAGACAACCTTAATCTTAAACCGTGAATACGAGTTATGAGCTTTCATGAAAATTCCAAAACTTCTTTTTATGCGCCAAACTAATGCATAATCCACGTCACCGATCCAGGTAGCAAACACAGAAACCAACCAGAGCCGTTGATCAAATTATAAAGCCCAAGAACACCCATGCAGTTGATCCATTCTTATGATGTATGAAGCACTTTTTATCACCATCGGGTCGTTTGGTAGGAAAGATAGGGATAAGACAAATAAGGGGCAAGGATAAGGATAGTGAATTAGTAGGTAGGATAAGGATAAAACAAGAGTTGTCCTATGTTTGGTAAAAATTTGGAATAAGATTGGGATAAGTGATAAAATTATCAAATTACACTTACTAATTTCTCTTAATCTCCTTACCTTTTTTATTTTATTAAGGGTAGTGTAGTCTTTTCAACAATATTTTTTATCCCTCCCCTTGTACCACCCCCCCTCTAGGAAAAGAATTAGAGGGATAAGAGGGGCATTCTATCCCTATCCTCATCCTCCTTCTAATCCCCATCCCCCTAAACAAACAAGATATTTCTTATATCCCTACCTTCTTATCCCTATCCCCTCCATCTTATCCCTCCAAACAAACACCCTCCAAGGAAAATTAAGTTAGGCCAAGAAAATCTTGGCCATAGAAATATACGGAGTAAAATAACTCAATAGAAGAAAATGATACCTCTTACTTGAATCAGACATCTGTTGAGATTTTTATAAGCTTATTCCAATTCAGTTGATTATGGTTAAATTAAGTTCATTTTCACTTAATATTAGTTCAATTATTTTTCAGTTTCAGTTTATTTGAGTTCAGTTGATTACGGTTTCAGCTGATCACAGTTTCAGTTGATTACAGTTTCAGTTAATCTCATTGAAGTTAAGTTCAGTTTCAATTAATCTCAGTTCAGTTAATCTCAATTTCAGTTTTATGTTAACAGTTGATTTCAGTTTTCAAACAGCAAATTTCAGTTTCAGTTTGTTCAGTTCAGCTGCAGTTTTATATTAATAGTTAAATTCAGTTCCAGTTTGATCCAGTTCAGTTAAGTCCAGTTACAGTTCACTTTCAGTTTAGTTAATTAAGTTATATGTAGTTATTTTAGTTGAATAATCAGCTTTATAACCAAATTGTCAGTCCTAGCCATCACATGTTATTATTGTGGCATACCTGACACTTTTTCGTTCCAACACCTTCAGCTTTTCCATTTATCTTGTTCTTGCCCTCTGTCTTCATGTTCTCCTTCGACTTCCCCTTGCTATTTTCCTTCTCCTAAAGATAGTTAAAAAAATTTCGTGCATGAGGATATTCCAAGAAAAGCTCAGAGTTTTACATCAGATTCACATGATGTCAAAAATGACATTTTCACTACAAGAATTTCGTGTAAGGCCGACCGAAATTATCGATCGAAAAAAATCGGTCGGTATCACCGACCGCACTTGGTCGGTGTAATTTATCGACCGATTTTACAATCGGTCGGTGTACCGACCGAATAATAGGTCGGTAAATCCTTTGAATTTTAAACCCCCCAAACGCATTTTTAAATAAAAAAACAATTCCCAAAAAATCACCGACCGAATATTCGGTCGGTGATTTTTTTGGATTTTAACCCCCTATCCTCTGTGTTTCTATTTAAAAAAAAAAGAAATCAAAACATTTACCGACCGAATATTCGGTCGGTACACCGACTGAATTGAAAATCGGTCGGTAAATGTTTTTTTTAAAAAAATTAAAAATAAATTGAAGTTAAAACATGTAAGCTTAATTCCCCTCTCTTATCCTCACGTTTCTGATTTTTTGAGATGGGCCCCACACCCACTACCCTCTCCTTATTCTCCTCCTCATATTTTCAATCACACTTTCTCTCTCCTCATGACCCCCTCTCTCTCCTCTCAACTCTTCATCTCCCTCACTCTCACCTCTCATCACCACCACGCAGCACCACTGCGAAACCCCTCTCCCACGCAAACAACCATCGCGAAACCCCCCTCTCCCCATGTCAGCAACCGCCGCGAACCCTTCTTCGCCACCGCCTTCGTTCCACTTAGGCAAGTTTGATTTTTTTCGTTTTTAGATCTCGTTTTGGTTTGATTTTTCTTCCACTCAGGCAAGTTTGTTTTATTTTTTCTATTATTTTTTTGCTTCGTTTTTTTTTATTTGGTTTTCATTTTTCCTTTTGAATTTTGGAGTTTTAAATTTCGTGATTTCAATTTTTTTAATATTACCCACCTCAAGCTCGTTTTTCCTTGGTTTTCATTTCATTAAATTTTTTTCTGGGTGGTATTTGGAAGCTCGTTTTTTGTATTTTCGATCTAGGGTTTTCTGGATTTTGCTTTTGATTTACTCTTTATTTTTTCTTTCGGTTTTATTTTCGTTTTTTTCTTTAAATTCGTCTTTTTGTTTTACCTAGATCTAGTTGAGTTCGTTGATTCAATTTTCGTTTTTGGCTAGCCTTTATTATTTATTTTCAAATTCATTTCCTTTAATTTTAGTAATAATGTAGTGTTTATTCTGTTTTTTTATTGTCTTTTGAGGGTATTTGAAAATATTTAGAAAATCAAACAATATAGATCTGATGAAGCTATAAATAATTCTTCCATTTTGTATGATTTTATTTGTTTGCAAATTTTTTTGTTTGCGAATTTTTAGGGTATAATTGAAGGTTTGAATTGAAAGACTAGTGTATAATTGAAGGTTTGTGAATTTTCAGGAAGATTTTTTGGGGGATTTTCAAGTTTTTTTATTACACATTATGTTAATTGGTTGAATGATGTAGATTTGTGATTGATTGTATTGGTAATTTGGTGCTCTMGTTAGTGGTTTGTGCSAAAWYCATATTTTCTTCATTGGTGATGACGTGATGTGTGATGCTTGTTTACTGGACGAAGTGACGAACTTACACAAGTTGTATATTGTTGAGAATGGTTTATTGTGATTATACTAGTGATTTGATGCTCTCTTGTAGGGGGAACCTATGTTTAATTTGTTTGGATTCATAATGTGTGTCCGAGCACTTAAGACTGTCTTTCAAGGGATCTTACTCTCCTCTGTATCGTAGGTTTGCAATCTTGTGTGTTGTGCGGTCCAAAAATGTCACTGAATTTGTCAGCACCCATGGTTACTCTCAAAATTGTTTGAAGATATCTTAGCATGTCAAAGGTATAAACTTCAAGCTATGGCCAAAGCCCTATGATTCGAATCTTGTCAGTAGTTGTCACTGGCATTAACATTATCTCTTTTACCACATTTGGCAACTCTTACAGGACATTCTTATAGGGTACTCTATCTTGCTATTTCACCAGATGGCCAGGTAATTTTTCCATCATTTGGCGTTTAATTATTTAAATYCCTTTTAGAACACTGATCTAACAAYTGAATGATCCATATGCATSGATTATAACTWGGACAATCTAACAACTTTGATAATATCCTCTTTCAGACTATCGTTACTGGAGTAGGAGATGAAACTCTCAGATTTTGGAATGTTTTTCCTTCTTCCAATTCTCAGGTTAGTTATGCTCTTCTTGTCAAATGCATGATATTATATTCCTTTGATTAGCACCATTAAAATCCGGCAGTTTTTCGATCTGTTGATGCATGAAGAGAAATACGTACGTACTATAAATTATAATGAGGTTATGCTCTTTTTTCCCCCTAACTTTTTGTTGGTCTGGTTTCTGCTCAAGTGGTTTCTCTTGCTGTAGAAGTATCATCTAAGTAATAATTGTTGATATGCTTAAATATCATAATGAGTTTTCCGTCCTTTTCCCCATTCTTTCTATTTGTGTGTGTGTGTTTTGGCTTTCTCTTGCTGCTTCTACGGTGAATGAGTCGTCTATTCGAGTTCTTGTTGTTGGTGCTATAGTGGTACATTTTATGACCCATCACAGGGTTCTTGGTACATTTTAAATACTTCTCATTAAAGTATTGTGGCTTTCATTGCGAAGAAGCTATCTTTGTCATTACCCAGAACAAACCTTTTTCTCATTTTTTTTAAATGACTAGATAAAAAAAACTTGCAAAATCCGAACTTCTATGTTCTATCATAATCTCTGTGCTGTGCTGGACTGCTCGTGGTACTGATATATATACATATAGTCATCTTGTGAGAATTGAATATAGCGAAAAGAAAAGGGAGGAAGGTATGGTAGGCTTGTAGCACCATTCATGTTGCTATTGCATAGATTAATCGGTCAGTAAACACCTCCATGGCCCTCCAATTTTTGGAGGGAAAAGGGTATTTATCGACCGATCTAAATTCGGTCGGTAAACCAATTTTTCCCTCCAAAAAATGGTCGGATGTAATTGGTCGGGAATCGGTCGGTAATCGTTCGGTAAACCCTTACCGACCGAAATTTGGTCGGTAATTTTTGGATTACCGACGATTGTGATCCCGACACCGCTTACCGACCGATTTTCGGTAGGTAACCCCTGTTACCGACCGAAAATCGGTCGGTAAGTGTGGTCGGCCGAAGCCAATTTTCTTGTTGTGTTTGAGAAATTGCATTCCAATTATCCTATTTGGGCCCTCTACTTTGTTTACTTTTTTTACAGTTGCGAAAGTATTTAAATGCAGTTTAATACAGATGATTTAAATGTACAAAACTTTTAAATGTTTTAAGACATGAAATTATTTTTTTTTTATTTCTTTTCATTTTTTTCATATTTTAAAGGAAAATTTGTCATTAACTACCCAGCTTTGGACAATTTAAAAAAAAACTACCCACATTTCAATAAAATAAAAATAACTACCCATTTTTTGGAAAATAAACAAAAATCACAACCCACCTCGGTTTTCAGTTGAATGAAATACCACCTCTGGCTGTGGGTCCCACAAGACATTCAATTTTCTCTCCAATTCCAACATGTGGGTCCCACATTTCATTCATTTCCCTTATTTCTCTTCCATTTTAATCCCAATTTCTTCTCTACTTTCTTCCACAAATTTTCTTTTGCAAAATTTATCGGTTGTGTTCAACTCTTTCATCAGCATATTCATTTCAGTAAATTTCTTTCTCGAAATAGGTAAATTTCATCTTCAATTAGGAGAATCAAGACAATCAATGAAGTTAGTCCCTCTCAAGTACCTTTGAGTGAGAATTTTGACGCAATGAGTATTTGGAAAAGTGAAAATCTTCCACCCCAACTTAGCCATGAAAGTAAGATTCCAGTGATGAAGATTTCTGACCCCTAAGCCATCATTAGACATAAGTTGACAAATATTAGACCAGGAGGTTCTAGGAATGAACTTTGAGGCATAGAACTTATTCCAAAGAAACTTTTTGCATTGCTTCTCAATATCTTTAACAATACATACAAGGAGAATACTAGTTTGCATCACATAAAGTGGGTAATCATTTAGAACAGATTTAATATGAGTACATCTACCTGCCATGTTAAGTAGTTTAAACTGCCATCTAGTGAACTGATTGAATGTTTTATCAAGGAGATAAAAATAGTCTCGTTTCCTAAGTTTGTTAGGAGAAATCTCCACACCTAGATATCTACCAAAAGCACGAGTATCTTTAATACCCCTAAGAGATCTCAGTCTAGCTCTCAGAAGATGCCACATCAGGTTAGGAATAATGACATCAGACTTATTGATATTGATATGAAGAATAGAAAGAGTATCAAAAGTGTTAAGAATGGACTTAATATTAACAATGCTATGGGTAGTAGCAACCCCAAAAAAGGAATACATCATCCGCATAGAAAATGTGGGAAAGGTGAATATCTTTAGTGATTTTGAGGGGTTTCCAAAGACCAATAGTAACAAAAAAACTCAATCATCCTAGACAAGCAACCTCTCAAGATACAACATAAAGATGTAAGGAGATAAAGGATTCCCCAACTTGGAAGGAGTAATTTCCCCATTAAAAAGAGTGGAGACATAAGAAGTGGTGATATAAGACATGATTCGCTTGTTGAGAGTAGGAGGGAAACAAAAACTTACCAGAGTGTCTTTTATGAAGTCCTATTCAATGGTAACAAAAGCTTTGGTGTGATCAAATTTGAGAGCCATAGTATTCCTTTCTTTATTTCCATCTTAAAAATGTGAGACACCTCTTTAATGATGACAACATTCCCCTCAATACCTCTTCCTAGTATGAAACTAGTTTGTAAAGTTTTAATAAGATTAGGGAGGAAGGATTTGATTCTTGTGACAATGATTTTTGTGATCAACTTGTAAATAGTATCACAAAACCCTATAGGTCTAAAATCATTCATAGACTCAGGAGGATCAATTTTAGGGATGAGGCACAGATGTTTCCTGTAGTAAAGCATTCACTAGAGAGAAAATGGAAGTAGAAACTATTTCCTAATACTTCTGCTAGAACCTAGCGCTTGAATACCATTTGGCCTCGAACATTTCATAGGGACCATGAAAAAAAGGTTTATCTTGACTTCCCTCAAGGAAATGGGAAGAGAAAGACAAGTAGAATCCCTATCAAAACAATTTGTGTGAGGGAGTGAAGGAAATACCTCACTAGAGAAATGGCTAGTTGTGAAAATATGAGTGAAATGATCACTAGCCAAAGTCCTAAGGGAATTAGGATCATCAACCCAATGTGTTATTTGTTTATGGCTCAGAAATAACTATCGACAACCTACGGGAAGTACCTCCCTTAGATTATCCTAAAACCAACAATTACATACGAGCATATTGTGAAGTAAGGCGTGTCTCCAAAATGCCAGGAACAAGACTATGTCAACCTCTACACAGGTGGCATTTCAGTGCTGCACACTCAACCATTCATTGTAAGACGTTCCAGTGCTTCATCAACTAAAAGATGAGGACAGATGGTTTGGTGATCTCAAGGCAAAAGTACTAGGCGTTGGACCTTACTGATTTCTAACCTAGAGGAAAGAAAGTTGAAACTGATGTAGAGCAGTCCGGCGATGTTTTTGCCGAAGCTAGTCATAATGATAGCCAAAAAGCCAAGGCATATATGGACGCAATTTAGAAGTTTCCTTTACAAACCAAATCAGTGGAAGGTCTAAAGAAATTTCGCTTTTCTATGTGTCCTTCTTGTGCTGACACACTAGTGGAAAAAAGGACATCTGCCTCGGGCCAAAATAAAGCTGCTGCCTCGGGCCTAGCCCGCATTACAAGCAGACGTCGCRGCAACTCATTTKACAAATGCCTCGGGCATGCCCGAGGCATTTAAATTCACAAATGCTTCGGGTTTTAGAAAYCCCCGAGGCATTTGTGAGGTTAAATGCTTCGGGCTTCTGAAAACAACGAGGCATTTGTGAGGTTAAATGCTTCGGGTTTTAGAAAACCCCGAGGCATTTGGGAGCCAAAAAATCGAAAAAAAATAAAATTTTAAATTTTAAGCATATAATCAAATTATAGAAATTATTAGTATTATTAATATTAAAATTGCATTACTATACAAATATTTTTACAATACAAATTAATGAATGCAAATACTATACATTATCTACACATTGAACTAACTCCTAATGAAGGAAACTTAATACAAACGCGTCCGTTATCCCTTGTAGGCTTTACTCGTTCCTTTAGCTTTACCTTTACCTACAAAAATACAAAACAAGACAACAAATATGACGAAATCAATTGTGATCTAGAGAAAGACGAATGCTTGTCCAGGAGGACACTTGCTACTCATCTTGATTATATCTACACACAGGAGCAGCAACAAAGTCATGCTATCAAAGTCATGCTATCTTGATTATATCTGAGAGTACCATGCTATCAAAGTCATGTAAAAATGTTTTGTGCAAAAACAGAAACACTTGTCGACAGTCACGTCCCCTTTCCTTATTGTACATGTAGGTGAGTAATGCTTAAGGGTCATGCATGTACTCATAGTACTCCGTATATGAGATAGCATTCTTACATACTCTACTAGTCCTAAACCAGAAAGATGCTTCGATAATATGTTTATAAGAGAATCCTTAGTGAAATAAATTATCCGAATATAAACATATAGATACAAGAATTAATGTATGTCGTATTCGCTTCAAAGAATTATGCCAAATAATCTACTTTGTTCAACACTAAGGTGGAAAAAAAATTGAGCATGAACATAGGAGTTGAAGRAGGAAAAATCCAATTATAAAATGTTACATGAAGCAAAAGGTATGTGTCTAAACTAGTATCAGGTTATCTAGAAATATATCCATCTAAGAGTATTGTACAACTTCTAGTGGCGATGTTCCATCCATAGAGCTATACAATGATTACAAGACCAAGATGCGCGCACGCACGAGCACACACACGGGGAGTAAAAGGAATGGTCATTAACTCATTATTCTCATACAAAGTATTTGGTTTTTTTTCATGAAAAATAGAATCATAGACCTGTAGCAATTTTGAGCTAGAGAAAGGTAAAAGGAGAGCTTACTCGCATATGAGATCCTGATGCTCAATTATGTACTTAAGAAGTATACGCAAAAACTGTCGCCTTTGCTTGAAGCTACTTTTGGCCCAAATCTTTTGTGCCTTCCTTGCTTGAGCAACACGTTCTTCAACCTAATGTTATTGGTAAGACAATTATGTTATTGATCTTTGGTAAACGGCACTTGGAATCTACATATTCAGTCTTGYCAAGAATTTCAAGACATTAAAATTTCATCTTAAGCAAAGYCATCCACCTATAAGTCCTATATACCTAAACTACAGATAAAACCTCCCTTTTTCTTATTCCCCAGCTACAAAGTTTTGTACATAGTTAAGCCCACAACATACAACTTCAAAAAGGCATATAAAGAAACTAAATTAGGCCTGTATCGAATTATTGATTGCAGCTCTTACCAGTCACAGAAGTATACAACGATTTCAAGCAATGATATTGAGTTTATTGATATCACAACACAAGGCGTGTAAAGTAAAGGCAGYAATGCAAGGAAAATAATGAAACAAGAGTKTTCTAAAATGACACTACMCTCTTGAGAGACATCTCAGATGACATCAAAGAAACAGAAGGGCAATACAAACCTCATCTGGTTTCAATGCTGGTAACATTGAACTTTGTCAGTTTGTCTTCCCCTAGTGGGTATCTGCTCAAACATGAATAGAGAGGTAATTACAATTAGCCAATTAGGGATGAACCAYCAGTGAAGCTACAACAGGAAACATAGCCTCTAGTGAGAAATTGAGCTATTCCAAAAATGCGATCAGTATGCTTATACTACTGAGTTATAGATTTGACTCTCCAAAGTGTTTGACCACAAAATCATCCAACAATTGAATCCAAAGGCAGTCCTTCACTCCATCATATGYATGAAAAGTCAAGGAAGTAAGGCAAGAGGTGATTGGCATTATGAAAATATTGATGCATGCCACTGAATTAACGCCAAAATTGATGAATGCATGAGAAAATTAGGGATTATAATAAAAAAGAAATGGGGAAAAGGAAAAGCGRTGGAATTGAAACTCACATAGATGAAACTGTTCTCCTTGGACTGATTTTTGTCATCGACAACTGCAAAAATTAAAGAAGAATGAGCCAAACTACGAGTTTGTTTTGATCATTATTCATGATTCACGCGATCTTCAACTATCCCTCTTATAATAGCTGGAAGCAAGTTTCTGAAACATATTGAACTTTTTTTTTAATTATTGAATGATGATGRACTGCTAATTATATTATCCAATGAATAAGATAACATAATGTTTGGTACAGTGATATTTTGCATATATAGAATAHTACGTTACTGGAAGAGAAGACCCAACATTTTGTTTAATTTGATATAATAATGGCCAACTACTTTAATTAGATGCTTAGTACAGTAACACGGAAAACTACGAGGACCAAATTGCGCACAGAGCCACAGATTATATCACTTTGCTTGTATACCAATTCCATAGACAAAGAAAACAAACAAACACAGAAATTCGATTGAAWACCCCTTAAATTCGGTTAAAAAATGACCTAAATTGATGCAGAAAATACCCAAAAAAAACACAAATTCCACAATTAATCCTTGAATAATCGACCAACAATCCCCACAAAAATAGAAACAAAAAAAACCCTAAAAAAATTTCTACACTATTTGAACGAAATCAAAACAAAATTATAAATACATAAACATATCTACACAAAATTGGGCGAAAGAAAAGGAGATTAGAAGAAGAATACCTTATAAAATCGAAACCCTAACAATGTTATTAAGTGCAAGCACCACGCAACACCAATAGAGGTGTCAATTGGGGGGRGGCAATGCAAAAAAAAGTAACAACGCGGCAATAGATGGAGGATAGAGAGCAGCAGCAGCAGCGCAACAAGAGATGGAGGACACAGAGAGACATGGAAGGCTTTTTCCTTGGTGGGTAGCAGCAGCGTAGCAGGATATGGAGGAGTGGCGACGCGACAACAGCAGCAGGGCAGCACGAGATGGAGGAGAGAGAGAGACGTGGTCGCCTAGGGCTTTTTCCTTCTTGAGAGAAAAAACTCAAAGAAGTGACTGAGAGACAACCACGAGTGATAGAAGCTCATGAGTTGTTGCCAAATGTCTCGGGTGTGGAAAATTAGAAAGCATTTGGGTATTTAAATGCCACGGGTTTTTACATACTCGAGGCATTAAGTGTTAAATGCTCCGTGTTTTTGGATACCCGAAGCATTTGTAATATATTATTTATCGATTTTTCCACTAGTGACATGTTACATTATGATTTAGTGAGGACTGAAGTCATTATTCCTTGACCACCTTCTATGGTGTCAGTCTTGAGTATGTTCGGTAAGCCTAAAGTTTTTCAACCGAGTAGCAAGATTGAAAGAGTCTCGAGTTAAGTTAAAGGTGTCCAAGCAAGAGGCAAATGTCAAAAAAAGGGGTGACAACGCAAACAAAGATAAAACGTTGAAAGATGAATTGGCTCGGGCTAGAGAGAAGAGTAGAGTCAGGAAAAGGCCTAGGTTGATAAGAGAAACAACTGCCAGCCAACTATAAGCAAATGCAGTTCATGTGGATGAGGAAGCTTTGAAAAAGGGAATGCTTAACGTTTTCCCTGTTGAGGAGCCTCATTTGAGGAGTGAAAGTGGTTGGAGAGAAAATTCAGAGAATAAAATTCTAAAGGAGGAGCTTAGTTTGGATCTCATCCAGACTAAGAAGTTAAAGGACGATGTTCTTGAAACTCGGCCTCATTTGAGTCATGTCCAAAAAGAGAAGTTAAAGGAGAATGCACTTGAAGCCCAACCTCATTTGGATGAGAACCAAAGAGAGAGAAATGGTAAAGTAACTTTCCTATCGGAGCCTCGTTCATCCATGGAAGTTCTTCAAAGAGACACAATTTAGGGATTATCCTAGGAGCTACAAATTATAAATAATTAGAATCATCTTATAGTTAGAGATTTGATGAAGGATCCTACTAAAGAAGAGTTGGCCAACCAAGGGACATAAAGCTTTATAGGAGATGTTTTAATGATTGAGGAATCATCTAATGTGGAGTTAGTAGAATTTGTTTTTGAAAGTTTGGATTTGGAAGTGTCTAAATCAGATCTTAACTTTATTACAAATTGCTGTGAGGAAGACCATGAGTTTGATGCTTGCGATGCAATAATTTTTTCCCCCAGCGTTTAGAGCTTGTGAGCATAAGTAGAGGAATACTTCATGGGCCGATGAAGTATACCAAGCTAAAGCTACAGGTAAATCAGCAGAGTTGAACAAATTGGATAATGGATCTAGTCTAGCATCCTCTGTAAAGACGGTAACTGAGGAGTAAGAACTATTAGTTTTGGAGCACCTAATAAAAGATTTTATTATTGATAACTCACATAGTAAGCCCTTATATGTCGCAGTCAATGTAGATGGTACTAAACTAGGCAAAGTGCTGATTGATATTGGTGCTATGATAAATCTTATGTCTTGGTCATTTTTCTGAAAAATTGGGTAAAGGAAAGATTTATCTTGTGTCAGAATTTGGATATCTGCATTCAATGTCAAGTCGGAGATTATTGAGTGTTTAGCATGCATGCATGTTTAAGTAGGTACTTATAAGACTTGGTCAACTTTCTTTATAGTAAAAGGGGAGGATAACTGCAATGCAATTCTCGGAAGAGAATGTGATACGCTTCGTTGGGCGTATAAAATTAATCCTTTAAATTACCCACTTGATTATAATAAGATTAGTACATGGTAAATAAGGAATCGACCCCATGATAAGATTATACTTTTGAAATTCATAGTTAATTCAAACTCTAGTGAAATTAAAAGTTATATAATAATATTAGTAACATGTATTTATATTAACATAAGGGGGCCGGGGAGGGGGGGGGGTGGGTTGTGGTTTCAGATTAATACTAATACTTAAACTTAAAAGTGATTACTTTAAACTACTACTTAGAACATGAAAGTATGTATATAATACATAACTTATACTATATAAACATAATATTTAGTTCACCTTAAACTAATTCATAAGTTGAATTCACTTGATACAAATATTATAGCGAGAAGTTATTAGTGGAATTAACTCCAACGATTATCCCTTATCACCTCACTAGATTACTAGTTGTTGAATGATATTAACACAAACAAGTAAAACATACTAGTTTGATTGAATTATACTCATACTTAAACCAAAACAACTAGATTTCAGTACGTTGCTACTCACTTAATCAATTTGAACCAACTCAAATCAACTAATAGCAATAGAATTAATCTTAACACAATGATATTGCGCAATATAAAAGTATACAGATTAAAGCTTCGTCCATATAAAATTGCATAAATTCAATTAACACCACAAACCAATATCAATTCACAAATTAACCAACCAAATTACTAGAATTCACAATATATTTGAATTTAGAATGCAACTAAAATACAGTAATTAGGTTGAAAGATAAAACTAACATAAAATTGAAATAAACAAGAGAGAAAGAGACTTATACACTGATGCTTGAAAATTCCGTACAATTGTCGAATACCAACACACGAAAATTGATGAAACTTCGACCTTCCTTGAACGTAGACCAACCCACGTTCTAGGATTGCTTCTTTCTACTCTAATTATCCAAAAATCAAATAAATTGCTCTTGACCCAAAAACCCTAAACACTATAATACTTTGTAATATCTTTGATTTGTTGTTGTGATGATTTTCTGTCTTCTTCTTCTTCTTCATTCCACATCATCTATTATAACAAAATGTAACCTCCTCTTCACAATTGAGGTCCAATTAAAGAAGAGAATTGTTGGAGATGATTTCTTCCTTAGTTATCACAAAAGCAGATTTTAGAAGCAAATAGAAGGTCAAGTTGCTGTTGTGATGTTGTGTTAGGGCTGGTTTGATGGGAAGAAGGTGGTGGAGCTTTGGAGGAGAAGAAGGAGGAGGTGGTGCAGTGTGTAGCATTGAAGGAGAAGAAGATGAGGTGTTTTAAAGAAAGCAGTATGTCGACATATGAGATGTCGACTTTCTTTCATTCATTCTTCCTTTGTTTGTTATTTTCTTCAGTTTTACTCCTTAATTTCATCTGCTTTGGTAAAATACTCTGTTTCTACTCAATCTGGGCCACACCTAAATACAATAAAATATACTAATTAAGATATAAATGCATTAAAATTATAGTAAAAGGAAAAAAGTACAATAAATAATAAAAGTAAATAAAATATATAATATAATAAATAAAAGATACATATAATATAAATATGGAACAATTAACAGGTATAATCCCACCTTTGGTGGGTCTTCCAAAAATAAACCGACCTTTGAATAATCCCAAAATAATCCCACCTTTGCCTCCCATCTTCGAAAAATAAACCCTTACCGGTTGGTGAGTAATGGTGACCTGCTCACTAGGTTAGTCGAACACATGTCCTATTTTCATTGGTTGTAATTAAATTAAAACTGAATTAATTAAAATTTTATTAAATTAATTAACATTTAGTTTTTAACTACTCGTAGCTCCGATCCAAATTCAGAGAATAAAAGAGGACTAATCTGAATTGATACTGTATTGTTCAGCTATCCTTGTTGCCTTCTAATCAATTGATCAATGTATACACAAGTCTCAATCTTCTTCGACATTCTGTTCATCATTCAACATTATGTGCTCTACCCTGCGAAGAAGAGGCAGCAGCTCCCAGTACAATCCTCGAGTTTAGAAGAAGGCAACACCAAGCAGTAGTAGTACACATTTTTTTTTCTTCCTTTGGCTTAATTTGGCCAATGTTATCTTGATTGTAAAAGATTAGTTTGAGGAGGTGGAGGTATGAGGTGTTGTGGTGGTGGGAGGAGGAGCAAGAATGGTGGTTTGCGGTGGTTGCTGCTGCAGCGTCGCCGTCTGTCAAATGGAGCGACAGAGAGAGGAGGAGGATAGAGAAAGAGGGAAGGAGGAGAGAGATGTCGTGAGGAGAGGGTGAGATTTTTTTTTTAAAGGAATTTTTTTTTTAAAAAAATGAGTTTTAACAAAAGAAAGGAAAAATAAAAAAAATAAATCTGATTTTAACCTCAAGAGCAGGTAGCAGATCACACGGTGCATTTTTGGAAGATGTCGCCCAAAGGTTGGATTATTTTGGAATAATCAAAAGGTCGGTTTATTTTTGGAAGACCCACCAAAGGTGGGATTATACCTGTTTATTTTTCCTATAAATATAAGGAAATATATATAATTAGGCATGTAACAAATTCCCCCACACATAGTCATGAGCATCCTCGATCAATATACTTACTAAATAATGAAAGTAATATATAAATCTTAAGTTTTGTACGGTCTAGTAACCAAAAAATCTTATATGAAAGTCATCAACAATAAACTTACAAATTTGATTTTCTTTATAGTGTGTTGTTAGTTTAGAAGTAACCACTACTACAAAAAAACACCTAACACATCACCCCTAATGTATCGCACGTGTAAAACATGCGACGCATAAAGCTATCGCGTGGCTTCTTTTGATAATTTTGGACGCGATAGAGTTTAGAATAATTTTGAAAGAACCTATCGCGTCGCCCTTTAGGTAATAGGCGACGCATAAAGTTTTCACGTCGCATATTATATAAGAGGCGATGCATTACATATAACCGATCGCGTCGCCTCTAAAATAATATATGACATGTTAGATATCTAAACCTATCGCGTCGCCACTTATTTAATATATGACGCGTTAGACATAACCTATCGCGTCGAATCTAAAATAATATATGACACATTAGATATATTAACCTATCGCGTCGTCTCTTGTGTAATATATGAAGTGTTAGACATAACCTATCGTGTTGCCTCTAAAATAATATATGACACGTTAGATACATCAACGTATCATGTCGCCTCTAATGTAATATATAATGCATTAGACAAAACCTATCGCGTCGCCTCTAATGTGATATGTGATGCGTTAGATATGTTAACCTATCGCGTCACCTCTAATGTAATATATGACGCATTTGATTTATAAGCTATTGCGTCGCCTCTAAAATAATATATGACACATTAGATATATTAACCTATTGTGTCGCCTCTAATTTAATATATGATGCGTTAGGTGTATTAACATATCGCGTCGCCTCTAATTTAATATGTGACACATTAGGTGTATTACTTATCGCGTCGCCTCTAATGTCGTAATATGGGACGCATTAGGTGTTTTAATCTATCGCATCACCTCTAATGTAATATGCGACGCATAAAGCTATCGCCTCACTTCTAATGTAACATGCGACGCATAAAGCTATTGCATCGCCTCTAATGTAATATATGACGCGTTTGGTGTATTACTTATCGCGTCACCAATAATGTAATATACAACACGTTAGATATAATGTTTATTAAAGTATTATTATTATTTTTTTTTATTTTTTTGACAAATTCACTATATTGTTCCTGAACATCATCTATTAACAAGTTGAAAGCTTGCAATAGATCAGGTTTGCTAAGATTCTTTGCCCTTTCCTTTGCTACAACAAAGTTGATTGGATCATCTGCAGTTTGACTTAAAATAACCAAAGGACCAGTTAAACCACCACCTTCATCATCGGAAAAATCATTTTGATGAAGTTGTGATTTAACTGTTTCCAATTCAACTTTACACTGGTCTAGTGCTACTCCTAATTCAGCTTTTTCATCTTTGAATTGCATACAAACATCCTGTAAGTGATCACAACTAGCACTAGCAATTCCATATTCTTCTTTTCCTTCTTAAGGATCTTTTTACCCTCTTTCTAAGCAGTACTTAAAGCCAAGATTTCATTAAGCACAGTTTCCAAACATTCAAGCATATTATCTCTATCATAACTATACATATCTTCACAAATTTTAGAGATAGCTACCTGTTGTGAACTTGGTTCTCCTGTTTTGGCCATGAGACATCTGTTCTGACTACTATTCTCCTGAAATGACTTAGGAAACTGTTCAAGGAAAGCAGTCATACATACTTTTTCTTCTGATGAGTCTTCCTCCTCGTCTGAATCACACTCCGAGTTGCCCCACACAGAAGAACCAATGGCTCTTTTGAACGCTTGTTTCTTGTTCTTCATGCTTTGCCTATCCTTCCACTTGAGACAGTTTTTTATGAGATGTCCAACTTTTCCACACTTGAAACAACCTGCATTAGAAGAGTTAATCTTACTGGAATTATTACCCTTCATGAATTTACTCTGGTTTCTTAAGTGCTTCTCGAAGCGTTTAGCCATTATGGCAATGTCATCTTCTTCATCTTCATCATCTGTTCCCTTCAATGCAATGCCCTTTACTGGTACCCTGTCTGTTTTGGCATCAACCAACATCTCATGTGTCATAAGGGAACCGATCAACTGTTCTAGTGTGAGAACAGTTAATTCTTTTGCCTCATACACTGCAGTCACCTTTGCTGTCCAAGCACCTGTAAGGCTTCTAAGCATGTTCCTTATCAGGTCCTCGTTAGTAAAGTTCTTACCAAGTGATTTTAGATCATTTACTAMAGTCATGAAGCGTCRAAAGSAATCATTTATATTCTCGTTTTTGTTCATATTAAAAGCTTCATATTTTGACATAAGTAAATCAATCTTAGAACATTTTACCTCGCTAGTACCCTCATATGCAAAATCTACGGTATCCAAGATCTCCTTGGCTGACTGACATGCTGAGATCATGTTGGTCTCGTTCTCTGCAATGGCTTGTTGTAGGATGGACATGGCTTTAGCATTCTTCTCCAGTGTCTTGTAATTTGTGCTTATTTATTCGCTTTATTTTTTCACATGAACCACACCTGATGAATCTATCTGCTTGACCATGGCTAGACCATTCTTCACAATCATCCAGCATTCATAGTCAATACCCATGATGATGTTTTGTGTTATGTTCTTTCACTAGGCATAGTTCTTTCCATTGAACTTGGGAGTTTTGCTGTCCTATCCAATTGCTTGCATCTCCTGAGTACTCATGATCAACTTCTCTAGGTGTTAATCGTACAAGAAGCTTAGGCTCTAAAACCAAATGAAGGTTTCCCGTAGGTACTCAAGAGGGGGGTGAATTGAGTGCCTATTAAAAAATTTCGATTGTATACTGTTTTGGTATAGTAGACTAGTTGGACTGGTCTCGTAGCGGAATAAGTGTTGAACAGTACGTAGAACGATATCGATTAATAATATTAAGGAAACGCAAATTTAACGAGGTTTACCCTACTTTGGGCTACGTCCTCCTACCCTAGTTACTTTTATTAAATCTACTCCGAAATAACAAAGCAACTCCCACTCACAATATACGTGAACTCACACATACAATTGTCACCCCACACTCAACCCAAGTGTGCTAATTCACACTTGAACTCCCAAGCACTCGCTCATGAACTATCAATAGCTACCTAGTCACCAACCCCTTCGTTGGTAATTCAACAGAACTCAATTTTCTCTCAATTACTCACTTTATGAGTTTACAAGAGTATTTGATCGCTCAATATGTGTGCACTCTTGTGTATGAATAATGCTTACTTGATCTAGGCTTTAGACTTTGCTCTTTCTTTCTCTCAAAGATACATCTTTTAAGAACGTGGAGAGAAGTATTTTTTTCGTGAGTCTATATGCATGTATATTTATAGCCAAAGGCCTAGAAATTACTAGTGATCACTACTACATAAAAAAGCTAAAGCAACGGCGCATTATATATATATATATATATATATATATATACTGTAATTATTATTATTATATAAAAGTGTTGCATTAGGTAAATTTATTGTTGCATAAAATCAATTGCAACATTCTAGTTAAAATGCTTAAGTGTTGCTAAAGCCTGAATATGTGTTGCTTAAGAGTTTAGGCAACGGTTTAACAAATCAATTAAGCGTTACAATAGTTTTAAAAAGTGTTGCCTAAGAGTTTAGGCAACGGTTTAGGCATATCAAAAYGRGTTGCAATAGGTTCYYAAAACGTTGCCTAAGATCTTAGGCAACGGTTTAGCAAATCAATTAAGCGTTGTCATAGCTTGAAAAAGCGTTGCCTAAGACTTTAGGCAATGGTTTTTCCATATCAAAAAGCGTTGCAATAGTTGAAGAAAGCGTTGCCTAAAACCTTACTAAAGCAAAACCGTTGCCTAAGCTACAAAAACCGTTGCCTAAGACCTTAGGCAACGGCAGCAAACGCAACGGTTTGGTAACCGTTGCCTAAACCTTAGGCAACGGTTATTCCTATCTAATGCAACGYAAAAAAGTGTTGCCTAAAGTGTTTTATGTAGTAGTGGATGCAACCCTAGAATGTAGGAGATAAATAAATATATATTTACTCTCTATATTTTAGGAAAGTCCCATAAGATATTATTCCATACTAGATTATATAATATCTTATGTTACTTTAATTGCATCTCAAGTAATTACCATATATCCAAACATATATTCCCACCAGATCATCTTTGAAGTTTCCATAAAACCGTTTTAAGAAAAACTTTCCAAAAATTATTTTTAAGAAAACTTTCCAAAAATCTTTTCTTGCTCGACAAGATGATCCACGTTGTGAGAACAGTACAACTGTTCTCCCAACTGGTAGGGTCAAAGTTAACCAATGCGCAACCAACTGGTTTAGTTGCCTTCAACTCTAAGAGAGAAAGTTCAAAGCCCAATGACATCAGCCAATAATACAAGCACGCAACAAACACATTCATGCACAAATACAACAAGACTTATTCTAATTCTAGAACTAATCTTCAATGTTCTTCAACTTCTCGAAGCTTCCTTGATCTTCAATATAAGCTTGATTTTCTCGAGTCTTCCCTCGAAGGAATTTCTGCTTCAATAGTTGGAATTCCTGTATGCCAACCACATATAGCAATTTGCACATTACAACTTGTTAGCATACATGTCACTATCTTTCAAGTGACCAAGAACAATATCTCAGCTGTTCAGACCAGCTGTATTAATTAGACCAATGTACCTGTTTGTCATCACTCAAAACACTAGGGAAGTCAACAGTTATAAACAATGCCAAAGGTTTAAGCCAATAAGTAGAGCCCTGACGGTCAAGCTCCATCCAATAATCGAGCCATGACTTTTTTGAGGATAGGCCATTGAGGCTCTCAAAACTACTAAGTCACCCTCATCTGGACATCATGAGTATATCTTGATAGCTACCGATTATTTTACTAACTGGATTGAAGTTTAAGCATTTCAGAGGCTAAATGCAAAGGTAGTGAATTTGTTTCTCGAGGAGAAAATCTTTACAAGGTTTGGGATTCCGAAAATCATAACTGTTGATCAAGCATCGATGTGCACATGAGAAGAGTATTACGATTACCTCAAAGAAGGTAATGGGGAGGCTCAAGCTACTCATAGGATTATAGCTAAAGGTATATCT
Source organism: Bassia scoparia (assembly GCA_008642245.1). Taxonomy (NCBI): domain Eukaryota; kingdom Viridiplantae; phylum Streptophyta; class Magnoliopsida; order Caryophyllales; family Amaranthaceae; genus Bassia; species Bassia scoparia. The sequence goes on along the minus strand of SNQN01001128.1, from coordinate 51,411 downwards.
AAAATGGTAGACAATAATCCCTGAAATTGACATACTCTTCTACACTATGCTACATGGGCCCATAAAACTTTGAAGAAGGATGCGATGGGAACAACTCGATATCAATTAGTCCACAGTCATGAGCGAGTATTGCTAATCGAATTGAGTGCTAAATCCGTTAGAGTGGCTAGGCAAATGGACTTATCGTTCAAGGTTTACGATGAGGCGATGACAATTGAATTGATGGATGTGGAGGAAGAAGTTCCGTGTGCTTTATAAAACATCAAATGAAAAAAAAAACAAACAGGTAACCAAATCTTATAATAATAAAGTCAAGCGTAAGATTTTTTTAGAAGGAGATTTAGTATAGAAGATGATATTACCTAAACATATCCATAAGGACCATATCTATGGTAAATGGTCATCCAAATGGGAGGGACCATTCAAAGTGGTTAGAGTTATGTCTGGAAATGACTATCTCTTACAAGAGTTAGATGGGAAAATGTTCCCATGAGCGCTAAATGGTAAATTCCTAAGGCAGTACACATCAAGTATTTGGGAAAGTCATCAAAATCTACATTCAAAACACCCTGACCTAGAGGCTTTTGACAAATGAGACGTTGCGATAATTTTTTTAAGTTCATAGAACAAAATCATCTAAGATGATATACGAATTAAATCCAATGATATATGAATTTAAATCATCTAAAATCATCTAAGATGATATATGAATTTAAATCATCTACTACAAAAAAGAGCAAAGAGCCCGGTTAAAAAGGGGCAAAGAGACCGCATAATAACCGGTCTCTAGCTCATAGGGCTCTTAGGTGAAGAGACCGGTTAATAATTGCYGTCTCTTAAAGCAAGCAAAGAGACCGGTGTTGATAAAAACCGGTCTCTTTGAGTTCAATTTAAGAGACCGGTTTTAGGCAAAACACCGATCTCTTTTGTCCACCTAAGAGACCTATTATGACATATAACCAGTCTCTTTGGTTAATAATTTTTTTTAAATTAAAAATAAAGCTGGCCCCACTTACATCTCATTATGTAAGCTGGCCAGCGTGACTTTTAATACATATTTAAAATATAATAATAACAAAATACATACGAAATCAAAAAAAATATATTGTATTATGCATTCCAAAATTACAAATACAAATTTATACGTACATCCCAAAATTACAAATACCAATACCAAGTACTAAAGTGCAAAAAACTGCCTATACAAAAAAATGGAGTCCCATAAAACTGTTCTTAACAAATTAAAAAAATGTTATTGAAGAAACCTATTAATTTTAACATTGAAGGCACTTGTTCCACTCCAAAAACCAATGCCTTACCAATTGGACTCCATGCACAGTCTGAGTCGTTACTTTAGCTTCCCCTCTCGCCGCCCATGGAAAAAAATTCCTTCATTATTCATCCATACTTGTATAATGTATCCAAGTATTTAATTAGGAATTACCTTACTTAAAATACAACAAACAACACAACAATCAGAATTCAGAAAAAAAAATACTCGTCAAAAAAAAAAACAACAAACAACACAATAATTATCAAAATTCAGAAAAACAAAAATAAAATTCAAAAAACAATCAGATCAACACCACAACAAACAAAAATCAAAACAGGAAAACGAAAAATACAACAAACTACACAACAACAATCAAAATTCGAAAAAAATTAAAATCGAAAAGCAATAAGATCTGAAAATGAAAAACGAAAAATAAATAACAAAAACAAAATGCAAAGAAAAACGTAAAAAAAAACCATAAACAAAACTTAAACCTAGTTTTAAATCAAAAATGAAACAGAAAATAAGGAAAATAGAAAAATCGAAAATAAGGCTAAATGCAGATTTTTAAAATAATAGATCGAAAATAAGGCAAAATGCGAAATAAATGGAAAATCGAAACAAAATGCAAATTTAAAAAAGAAATAGATCGAGATCGAAAACCCAGAAAATAGATCGAGACGGAAAACCCAGAAAACCGAATCAAAAGAAAAAACAAAAAAAATGGATAAATTGAAAATCAAAAACCCAGAAAATTTATTATAATTTTTGTTTTTCGAATTTTGATTGTTGTTAGATTTTAATTTTCGATCAAAGCAGATATCAGTTCCCCAATTCAGTGGCCACTAATATCTAGCAATAAAATTCGGAAAAACAAAAATTAAAATAAAAAAAACACATCTTTTTAAATCTATTGAAAAACTGAAACAAAAGCAACAAAAAAAATTGAAAAGCAAAAACTAACCCAGAAGATACAACGAACATCTTTGCTCCTGTTTTGTTGGATTTTAAGAAGAGATTGAATGAAATTTTAGATCCAAATGAAGAGAGATTGAAGACAAAGAAAGGGGGAAGAGGAGACGAGCTCGTTTTTGGGAAATTGAAATTTTGGGACTGGTTTAATGTTCTACTGGTTGCATATAAGGAGGATTGGTGGTGGACTCTMTTTTGGGGATTACTGTGGGGAGTTTGGCTGAGACGAGAGAGGAGAGAGAAGGGAGAAGGGAGTTTGGTTGCATGCGTGAAATGGGATGAGGGGAGTGAGTGGAGTTAGTGGAGTGAGTGGGGTTGTTTTTATTAAGGAATCAAATGCGTGATAGTCCAGCCACTTCAGCCAAATAAGATAAAATTTTAAAAAAATAAAAAATCAAAGAGACCGGTTATACTTTTAATCGGTTTCTTTGTGTAATTTTAGATATGTGTTGTTAATAACCGGTCTTTTATAGAAATCTAAGAGACCGGTTTTCATGAATATCCGGTCTCTTAACTTAAGAGACCGGTTTTCATACACCACCGGTCTCTTAAAAATGGTGCCTAATCCAATTTTTGTAGTAGTGCGCGATGGTCATTTGTTTTTAAAGAACAAGTTAAATAGTTTATAATTTCCTCATCTAACCTGCACACTTATGTCAAAAAGGAAGTTTATGTCTTCAAAAAGTTAGGATGAGAAGGAAGGTAAAAAGGCAAGGACATATACGGGTTGGAGTAATTACACGGAAGTTACTAGACCCTCAATCTGCCTATAAATACAGTCGGTCATCAGTGAGCACGTCACACAAATCACCCATTCTCATCCTCTTTCTTCTAGAAATCTTCTTCATTCCTTTTTCTCTCATGTAACCGACCTAATACGCCAACAATAATGGATTTGAAGTAATGGAGGCTTGTCAAAGCTTGTCGACAAGAAGGCTTCAATGTACTGATCACAAAGAGACCATCCGCTAAGGTATCAAAGGGGTCCATTAGAGAATAGTGGAGATGGAAGAAAAGGTTCTTATTCATTTTAAATTCAAGTGGTTAAAATTTTGGGGGAAGGGAATTGACAAACCCTACATCAGTACAGAACAATGAGGTAGTGTTTTGGAAGGAAGAAAAGGAAAAGGAAGAAGAAAGAAGGCGAAAAGAGGTGAGAAAGGAAAAAGAGGGACAATGATCGAAGAAGAAGGAAAGGAAAGGTAAGATGTAAGTGCCCTTGTAAATGCCCATAAAAAGATGTGGTGTCATCATCTATCACAGATACCTGTTCCTTTGTCTTCATTATCACCATCACTACTACAAAAAACACCTAACAACCACCCCTAATGCGTCGCACGTGTAAAATATGCGACGCATAAGGCTATCGCGTCGCCTTTTTTTTAATGTTGGACGCGATATAGTTGAGAATAATTTTGAAGGACCTATCGCATTACCTTTTGGGTAGTAGGCGATGTACAAAGTTTTCGTATCGCATATTATAAAATAGGCGATGCGTTAGACATAATCTATCGCGTCGCCTCAAGTTATTGTATGACATCTTAGATTTCTTAACCTATTGTGTCGCCTCTAATATAATATATGACGTGTTAGACATAACCTATCGCGTCGCCTATAAAATAATGTATGACACGTTAGATATATTAACCTATCGCGTCACCTCTAACGTTAATATATGACGCGTTAGATATAAGCTATCACATCGCCTCTAAAATAATGTATGACACGTTAGATATATTAACCTATCGCGTCACCTCTAATGTAATACATAACACATTAGATGTATAAATAACTATCTGGTCGCCTCTAAAATAATGTATGACACATCAAATATATTAACCTATCGCGTCGCCTCTAATGTAATATATAACGCGTAAAATATATCCTATCGTGTTGCCTCTAATGTAATATATGACGCGTTAGACATGACTTATTGCATCGCCTCTAGTATAATATATGACACATTAGATATAAAAATCATTGAGTCGCCTCTATTGTAATATGTGATGTGTAAGATGTGTTTACTTAACCTAAAAAATTCCTTCCATTATACATCTCGACCGACTTTCGTTTCCTCTCACTCACGCTTTCTCTCTCTCCTCATCCTCCCATTTAATCTCTCTCATAGTCTCATACTTATCCTCTCATTCACCCATTCACCTGTCATATCATCCTCTCCCTCATGCACCTCCTTATCTTCTCACTCCTCTTCCACTTCCATCATCTTCAACACCAAAACCTTAACACTCTATTTCCTCCCTCTTACTTTGATCTGACTGCCACTCCTTCCCCCTCTCTTTTCTATCTCCTTCTTCATTGCTACACACACCATTGATGAACCTCTGTTGCTGCTCGCTGCACCTCAGATCCTACACATTGCCACCGCTTCTTCGCTTCTTCTCATCGCCGTTGTGTCCTCACTGGTCGCATCTTTTCGCTCCTTCTCGTCACAAAGAGATATATGTTATGTTGATTCCTTTTCATTTTCGTTTGAGTATTTCATATCTAATTCTAATTGTTTAGTATTTGCTTTGGTGTGTTTTTATTTTTTTGTTTAATTTCTTTGATTTTTTTTCTATGTTTTTTGATATTTTTGCTTTTGGAGTTCTAAGTTTATTTTTACTCGTAATTACTATTCTAATCCAGATCTACATTTTGAGTTTTGAGTTCAAATTTCTTGTTATTTTTCTATGTTTTTCTATCCAAATCTATGTTTTGTGTTCTTTTCTTTTTACTTTTCATTTTAATTTTTAAAAGTATCATTGTTAATTATTTTCATTGTTTCATATCGAATTTTATTTTCCATTTTAATTTCATCTTTGATTTTTGTTTTTAATTTTGATTTTTTAAAATTTCGTTTTCGTTTTCGTTTTTTTTGTTAGTTACTATTTTCTAGTTTTCGAAAATTTTCATCTTATGTATTATTTTGTATTTCATTTTCCTGCAGAAATTTTGATTTTATTATTTTATTTTCTTTTAATTTTCGTTTTGTCATTTAATATCTTCTCAATTTCACGTTATTGATTTTTGTTTTGATTTTGTTATTCTTGTATGATTGTAAGTTGGTTCTGCAGAATCACATTGAAGTTGAAGTTGTCATCAAGAATTTAGATCTAGAATTTTAGGGCTTTGTAGCTGTAATTTTTTTTGTTATGGTTTTAGTTATTTTGTATGTGTATATGTTTTTTTTATGAATGAATAAATAGAAATTTGAGTAATTATTATTTTATCAATAAAGTTTGTGTGGTTTGAGTGAAAGTTAGAAGGTTCTCTAAAATTGCTTATCAATAAAGCTTGTTTTATATTTTATTGAAAATAGAAAGCACACCCATCGCAAAAACAGACAAAACCCAAGAAAAATATTTTATAAAATTACTATGCTACCTATCGCGTCGTCTCTTACATTAGAGGCGATACGTATGCTTCCTATCGAGTCGCCTCTTACATTAGAGGCGATGCATATGCTACCTATCGCGTCGCCTCTTACATTAGAGGAAATGCGTATGCTATACCTACTGTGTCGCCTATTACATAAGAGGCGACGCGTATGCTACCTATCGCGTCGCCTCTTACATTAGAGGCGACACGTATGCTACCTATTGCGTCGCCTCTTACATTAGAGGCGACGCGTATGCTACCTATTGCATCACCTCTTACATTACAGGCGACGTGTATGCTATCTATCATGTCGCATCTTACATAAGAGGCGATGCGCATGCTACCTATTCGGTTGCCTCTTACGTTAGAGGTGGGGCATATGCTACCTATTGCGTCGCCTATTATATTGAAGGTGACGCATAAACATACCAAATGCGTCGCCTCTTACATTAGAGGTGGCGCATATGCTACCTATCGCGTCGCCTATTATATTGAAAGTGACGCATAAACGTACCAAAAATGCGTCGCCTCTTACATTAGAGGTGGCGCATATGCTACCTATCGCGTCGCCTTAAACATGAGAGGTGACACATATGCTACCTATTGTGTCGCCTCTTACATTAGAGGCGATGCATATGCTACATATCGCATTGCCTCTTACATTAGAGGCGATGCATATGATACCTATTGCTTCGCCTATTATATTGATGGTGATGCATAAACATACTGAATGCGTCGCCTTTAGAGGCGACGTATTAGTTATGGCACCTATGGTGTCGGGGGCTATTGCGACGGGCCAAAGGCGACGCGTTAGGCCATTTTCAGGCAACATCAAAGGGTTTTTTTTATTATTGCATCTCCATCATCATCTGCGGGATCTTTGCCTGCAAAACATGGAAGACAAATTGCTTGCTTTTAGAGTAATGAAGAGGAAGAGATTGATTCCGACAATTATGAAATGGTTAGCGTTTGAGTTTTCCTTCTTAATGATTGTAAAATGTAGAATTAGTCCAAAAACATGGTTCTGACAAGATCTTACTTATCTAAGTTCTCTAGCTGTTAGAATTATGTACTAATTCATAACATTTTGTTATTTGGAATTTCATAATTTTTGTCCAAAGACATTGTTTTAACAATGTCACAACAGTAATTTCTAAAAATTTTCACAGTGTAAATATTTTGCTATTAATTCTCATAAGGTAGAGTACATTTATGATCATTAATGTTAAACAGTGTTTTGTGAAAAAACAAGACAATAACTAATTGATGCGTCATAATTAAAACGACGGTCTTATAATGATGGTGTTACCTTGGTTAATGCATCAATTTATTGCCTACTTTGGCTTCTAAGTAATTTTTCATCAAGGTAAATGTAATTCTTGGAAGTTATGCATGTATAATTATGCTTTATCCTAACAAAAAAAACTTCATTTCATTTTTACAACAAAAGTGATTAACCACGAAATTTCAATGGCTACGAAATTATAAGGCTATTGTCACAACCAAAGCTTATAAATCATAACTCGCTAGCCCTCTAGCGATTTTTGATTGTTGATTAATAAGGGCTCAAGTGCTTTTGACCTTGCAAATTAAGGGGGCAATTTGTTACTAACTGTAAATATTCGGCTGACTTTGTTGATCGATATTGACCATAATTGACTGAGAGTTTGAACAACAACGATTGATAATTCGAATATAGGCAAGCACGGGAGAATTCGAATATTGAATAGAAGCGCCAAATCAAGTAATCGTTGGAGGGAGAAAGCGCTGTAAACTGCCCACAATCTCTACCATTGAGGCCTATATATAGGCAAAACCAGATCAACAAAAGGACAATCAAGCGACAATCAAACAAGCACTTATTTTTCACATTTCATAGTTTTTCTTACCCGCACATGGCTTAGTATCCAAGTATAGTGTAGTTTAGTTTAGATTAGTTATCGTAGCATAATTCATCCTTCTAGACCAATAGTGTGCTTTTATAATTTCCAATTGCGTAAACATGGAGGTAATGATCCTTCCTTATAATACCGTTGTATAGTCTAACTTTATTGTTACTATCTAATGGATGACTTTCATTTCTCTTCATTTCTGTTTGTCCTAAGCTTTAGTTTTATTCCGCAACAAGTCTAATTCCTTACGTTTATATTTTCTTAACTTCCTTTACAATCTTAGGAGCCAGTTTTATGTTAGTGAGGTTATCTTTATAATCAGTAACCAGAGGGGCAGTTCCCCACCGAACCAAAAACAATATTGAGCGGTTAACTTGTTAGTGAAGTGCAAAATAACCTCAATAGTACCCGATTAGGTGCCCGCAAATTTAGGCCTTCTTTTGTTGTTTACAGTGGACCACGACCCATATTTATAGCTGTTTCGAACTATTGGAATGACGACATTAGCTACTTCATCTTTGGTCCTGCCAGAATGATTTCTAATAGATAAATTACTAACACATGTGCTTAACTTAGAAGCCATGTGATCATCCTTCATGTGCACAAGTGGATCAAGTGGAGCAAGAGTTTGGTTATCTTTTATGGACTTCGAGTGTCAATCCTATAATGGGTCGATGTCTATGATAGTGGCTGACTTTAATAAAGCATTACTCAAAGTCTTGCTCTTTGTAACCCAATTATTAGAGCAATTCACACGAGAATGCCCCATTATGCCACAACAAAAAAAAAAAAGATTATGAAAATTTTCATAGACATTACATTGGGTGAAGCCACCCACCATTACCTGTGTTAGTAGTATTTGATTGAGTTCAATCTCAATACAAACTCTGGCATAACATCCTTGAGTGAGTTTATCATTTCCATAATCCACTCTCAAAGGTTTCCACGCAACACTACCAACGTCAAAAAGAGCCTTCTTAACATAATATACAACAGGAAATTCTTAAAATCGGATCCACATAGACATAGTATCTACAATATCTTGTGAAGATATGAAGTTAGGCTTCCATTATATTAACATAAGATAGTGATCAAAGTTGAACTAGGGACCTCCAAAGAGAGCACATTCATAACCATGACCGACATCAATGATCTTCAAAGACCTTGATGGTTTTCGCATGACATGAACTCATTGGGTGATCACACTTGGTTGGACAGTTAAACCATAACATTTCCCCATCAAGGAAAGTTTCCAAGGTTCCCTCAGACAATTAAGCATCTCCTTCGTGAAATTTTTGGAATTGAAGTTAGACGATGAAATAGGATGGTCATCTATTTCATCCCATTCCACCGAATCATGCATAATTTTACGTGCTTTGTCAAATGACTGTGAAGATTAGTCAATAACATCTCTAAAAGAAAGCACTGAAGAAACAGGACTAGAAGCCATATGACGAGTAGTTGGAATATCAATATCTGGAGTATCGTTCGGAACTACATCCATTTCCATGTAAGATACACTTATTGGCACAAGAGAGGTCATTACAAGAAGAAAGAAAGGAGGAAGAAAGCAAAACAAGAGAACGCAAATACAAAACAGAGAAAACTTAAGCTGTTGAGAGAGAGAGAGACAGAGAGAGAGAAAGAAACATTTTTATTCACAAAAGAATTCCAGGAAGAATGTTATTTAGTGGTAAGTTTTTGTCAAAAAGTTTTATTAGGTGTTTTAATTGATAGCCATGATGAAGAGCTAGTCAATTTATTTGTCAATGAAGGTCAGTCAACTCAATCTTACCCAACACATACTCCCTCCGTTCCATGAAAATGTTGTCATTTACTATTTATACACTTTTCAAAGCATGTTTTGTATCGTTTATATCTTTAAATGTATATATGAAAAATTATAATACTTTGATATTAATAATCTAATCAATAACGTGAATCAAACAAGACCTCACTTGGCTTTGTTTATCCTTTTACATTAATAGCTATTTACAAGATTCTCTTCACTTATAAATAATGAAATAAACACAGATGACTACTTTTTCAAGGAATGGAGGTACTATGAATTATGTAAAGAAACTTCAAATTTTTCTTACTCCATACAAAAGTTCTCAACAACACCTTTTTATGCAACCAGGATAAATCTTTTCCAATTCATATAGTAGTGCTTGGGGCTCATCTTGACGTCATCGACTTACTAGCTAACACCATGTTTTTGCTCAGTGTAAAAGGCCAAAATGTTCCCCTTATGACAATGAGGACAACCAATTCTCAATTAGTCTTTCATCTACTTAAGTTAAAAGGTGCAAAAGATTTGTTCACTCAAAAAGATGAAAATGGTAACACGTCGTAGCATATGGTCACTCTGGATAAGCYTCTTGAGGTGATAGAAACTCTTGTCCGTAATGGAAGAGTCTATGCTACTATATCAAACAAACAAGGGTTAACAACCAAGGACTTGGTAAAAAATATTTGACAAAGACCCATACAATAATGTTGTTCTAAGACTAGATATTATATTTGAAAGGGTCATACATGACCTTAAATGTTTTCAAATGGATTTTAATCTATTTAAAATAATAAATATTATTTATTATATATATACTATATATTATCAATATATTGCATATATATATACCGTATAATTATTTATTGGAAATAATGGGGCAAAAGTTAAATTATTAGGTGTTTCCAATCATTTGGTAATCAATTAATAAGCTTGGCAATATAATGAACTGGATGAATTTTGCCATATGTTCTTATCTATTATGAGGATTTATTCAATTTATTAGACAATGGAGGTCGGATAACTCAATCTGAAGCTACCTATTTGAATTATGTTAAGCAACTACAAATATTTCTTACAAAAGTTCCTGATAGCACGTTTACATGCAACTAGAATAAGTCTTTTCCAATTCACTTGATAGTGCTTGGGGCTCATCTTGACGTCATCGACTTGCTAGGTAACACCACGTTCTTACTCAATAGCGAACATAATAATAATATTCTTCATTTGGTAACAATAACATGTTACTCTCGATTGGTCTCACATCAAGTTAGAAGCTAGGTGTTGATGTTTTGGTCACTCAAAAAGATAAAGATGGTAATAAGCGTTTACATTTGGATAAGCATCTTAAGATGGTCAAAAATCTTGTCCATGATGGAAGGGTCGATGTTGCTTTATCAAACAAACAAGGGTTAGCAACCAAGGACATGGAAGGAAAAAAAATTGATATAGCGCACAAAACAATGTGGTTTTCAGACTAATTATGATTACCAATGGATTGTAATTGCATGGCCTTAAAATATTTCCGATGGATTGTAAATCGTATCGCTTATAACTTTATGGGAGAAAAATCTACAAATTTGTCAAATCATTTATGATAAAAAGTTCCTCTTAATGATGTTATATCTCTTGAAGATGGAAATACGATTCTTCATATTGCTGCTACATTGGGTAAACCCCTACAAATAGTTGATCTCCTCCAATGCAGTTGTGGCTTACTCATGAAAGAAGCTAACTACGTTGATAACCTTCCAATTCATGTAGCTGTCAAGGTTGGCGAAATGCGGTCTATCAAGGAACTTTTTTAATGGTCAAATAATTTGTCTCAAGGCACTTCGGTTCATATATGTGAAAGGCTGAATGAATAAGAAAACAATGATCTTTAATATTTAAAATATGCGAATTTCTAGAGTTGATAATGGAAAGAGCTCCAAGTATAATGGAATCAATAAATAGTAGAGAACGAAATTCTCTCTCCTATGCAGCACACATTGATTATTCTGAAGGGTCAGACAATTAATTAATATATATCTAAAAATCTTATATAAATGTGATAAAGAAGAATATACTTCTTTTCCAACACACCAAGTCGCTAGAAMGAGTGAAAATGTTGTCATCGTGAAACAACTTATCCCCACTTATGTTTGCTTAACAACAAGGCCCAAAACATGCTCCAMGTAGCATCCCAAGTAGAAAAACKTTATTTTCTAGAGAAATCCTAAAACTACCAAAAATAKAMAKMCTACTCAATACACATGATGTAAACTACGACACTCCACAACAAATACYAATATAATTTTTATTATGAGTCATCATTTATTTAATAATCGATATTATATATAATATTTTAAAAGGCATGCATCAATAAATAAATAATTACAAAATTATATATATAATATAATATATTATTTATCTTATATATTATATATTACCAATATATTATATATTATCTATATATATTGCATATATATATACTATATACTTATTTATTGAAAATGGGGCAATAGTTGGTTTATTACGTGTTTCCAATAATATATAATCAATCAATAAGTTTGGCAATATTATGCATTGGAGAAATGTTCACATAAGTTCTTAGATATTATGAGGATTTATTCAATTTATTAGACCATGAAGATCGGATAACTCAATCTTAAGCAACCTATTTAATTATATGAAGCAACTTCAAATATTTCTTACAAAAGTTCCCGATAGCACCTTTACATGCAACTAGAATAAATCTTTTCCAATTTACTTAGTAGTGCTTGGGGCTCATATTGACGTCATCGACTTGCTAACTAACACCATGTTCTTGCTCAACTGTGAACTTAATAAGAATATTCTTCATTTGGTAACAGTGACATGTCACTCTCGATTGGTCTCACAGCTACTAAACTTAGAAGCTATGTGTAGAAGTTTTGGTCACTCAAAAAGATAAGATGGTAATAAGCCTTTGCATTTGGATAAGAATCTAGAGGTGGTCTAAACATTTTCCATGAAGGAACGGTTGATGTCGCTTTATCAAACAAACAAGGGTTAACAGCTAATAACGTGGAAGGAAAAAAATCGATACAAACACACACAACAATGTGGTTTTGAGACTAAATATGATTTTCAATGCATTGTAATTACATGGCCTAAAATGTTTTCCAATGGATTGTAATTTGTATCACTTACTACTTTGTGGGAGAAAAARCTACAAGTTTTTCAAATCATTTAAGACAAAAAGTTTTTCTTAATGTTCTTGTATGTCCCGAAGATGGAAWTACGATTCTTCATATTYTTGCTAGTTTGCTAKATTGGATAAACCCCTACTAATAGTTGATCTCCTTRAATGRAGTTGTGGCATACTCATATAAAAAGGTAACTACATTGGTGACCTTCCGATTCATTCAGATGCKAAGGTTGGCAACATGTGATCTCTCAAGGCACTTTTTCAYTGGTCGWATAATCTYTCTCAWGGCACTTCTATTCATATATGTGAAAGGTCGAATGAAGAAGGAAATGCATGGCATGCTATATTGCGAAACAAACATGTGGATATATATTGCCAACTATTTGTATCAACAATGTCCATAAGCAACATATTGCTTGAATAAGAGCAATATTTTTCCTTTTCTCTTAGCAATTGAGAACTTAGTCAGACTAACCTTGTTACTACTATAATCCATGAACTGAGTTGAAATTTGCATATCAAAAACCAGTTGAAGTTTGCAACAACAATTGTCCATCTAGCGATTTTTGTAAAGAGAAAAGGTAAGCATTCTTTTGGTTTTTTCTTTTGTCATGATGAAAATTTTATTTATAATATGCTTCGTTAATGTGCTCCCTATATAATTAACACTCCAATTATTATCTAGTCCAAGATTAATCAAGGACTAGATATCAAGGGATGATAGGAGAGAAGGTTTATATCCTAGCAAAATACAATTTCGTCAAATGAGGGTTTTAGCCGAATCAGTTGTGAGCCAAATAACAAAAAAACTCAAGTTAAGCTCCATGGGCAGAATTTTAAATTTGTAACAACTCACTGACTAAACCAAATATTTTAGTGGAAACAAGCTCAAGAAAGCTTATCCGGGCCGAGCTCAAAGTTCAATGCTTTTCATCTCGTCAAGCTTACCTTAAACTTAAATGGACTCGACTCAAACATAAGACAATTGATTTATACCTATAATATAAAACTAAACACGATAATACACACTTGAAACTTGTCACATATTGCTTCATCACTATCAATTTATATTTATCTCTATTATATAAGCCAATGGGGGAGCTATGGTGACCCCCCTATGAAATGTCTTATTTACCCATTTAGTAAATGAAAAACTGCATATTTAATGTTCCCTCAATTAATTCCTTTCCGGTTTTAAAATTTTCATGTAAAAAAAGTTTAAAATTTTCCAAATTTATAAATAAAAAATCAATTACCAAAAAACTAACTTAAAACATTTATGGTAAAAATTAAAAGGAGAAACATATAATTAAAACTAACATAATTTTCGAACCTATTATTGTACAATGAAATCAAAGAGTGTCGAATTTGAATATACAATAACTTTTTTTTTTTACGTAAGTTTTAACTAGGCACACATATCATGCACCAGAAAACTAGTACTAATTATTAAAACACAAGGACCAATTTCGCAACCCTCCACATGACACCATGATTGCAACACGATACTTGGCACCCTTTAGTTTTTATGTCGCCACGTGTCATTTCATGTTACATCACCTTCTACATTTATGCAAGCTAAGATATTTATTAAAAACATATGATTCTAAGATTTGAATCTGCGACCTTCGTTATATAATCAAATGTTTTTACCATTTCAACTAGACAACTTTAGTTCTTGAATAACACTACTAAACTATGGTATTATGTATTAGTAGCTAGGACAACAAACTACTAACGAAATACTCGTAATAAAACTAGCTAAAATAAAATATTTGATGTCTAATTTATTAATCATATTTGATGTCTAATTTATTAATCTTTGGTGCATAATCAATTGATATTCATCTTATATTTTATCAATATTATTTCTTTTTCTACTATTATATATGTCAAATTTTGTTTCATCCAAAAATGATCATGAACTCTTAAAAGACCAAATTTGAAACCTTAAAAATAAACAATTCAACCAATAAATACATTTTGCAGTTGTTTATACTTGCATGGGGTGACTAGTGGCTGTGGACTATAATTAATGGTTTGAAGTGTTGAATTTAAGGTTGAAAATTTGTTACAAAAATTCATGTTTTTTTTTAAAAAATGATGGTCACTGTAGATACCTACATTTGTAACTCTTTAAGGCCAATGATATTACTATACCACAATGTCATTGGTCCAATTTAAAAAGAATGACTTCCCTAAACAATGGCTAGGAATTTCGATTTGCAAGGCCAAAGCCCTTTTTCATACCTAAAATTCTCACAAAATAAGATTTAGTTTTAAAAAAATTATTCCTTACCTTTAAAAAATTTTCTAGATTTTTTTTCAGATTTTTCTGGAATTTTCTTCAACAAATTCAAGCATTATTAAAATTTTTAGTTTTTTATTTTAAAACAATTTTGTAAATCAACAAAACAAATCCAAAATGCAAACTTAAAAAAAACTCTTTAAAATTTAACTTGGATTTTTCGTCCATTTTTTCCATATTTTTTCGACTTAAAAAACATGAATAATTAATTTTTCAATTAAAAAGCATAATCGAGCGAAATGGGCCATTAAGAAAACTTCTGGAATATTACCAAGCATGGGGCGCATCTGAATTGCTCCCCAAGGCATTTGAAGTTCATGGAATAAGACGTGCAACAACATAAAATTGCAAAATATTTTATTTTAAATTTTTCCTCGAAAATGCATTTTAAAAAAAGGCAAGGGAATCAAGCATATTTGGGCAAAACTTTTGGGCGTAATTATGCCCACCATCTTGTGCTCGACGTAATATAGCGCTATAAATAAGACCTTCTCCTTTTGTTTCGTTCAATTCTGAGTTGTAACAAAGCTCTATGGATATTTTCTCTCTTAAATCACTTGAAAAACCTTTCGAATTCAAGTTCAAAAACTCTTTCAAAATTCTTTCAAAACTAAACAAATTCAATTCAATGGACCATGGCATGCAAAGCAGACATTCAAAAATTGTTTTGACCGCGCATTGTTGGTATAATCTATGAGACCACAAAAATGATAGAATCCATATCTCTTACTCCCTTTCCCTTCAATTATTCTTGGCTTTTGTTTCTTATTACTATTAATCATGTAATATAGATTAATCAATTAATCAACATCAATTAGCATGTCAATAACCTTTTCTTTTCTTTATTTTTAATTTGATTCCTATATTGCTTTTACTAACTTTTTCTTTYCTTTCCTTGTATAAATAYCGATTTGCTAGACAAATTGATTTCATTTTTAATGCTTGTTGTCTTATTTTTGGCTAAAGATTCAAGGTAAGTCCCATCTATATTCTTCTTCTTTCTTCTATTTAATTTTCAATCACCTTTATTTTACTCATTAAAGACCTATTAATTGCTTGTCACACCTAACAWGATAATCATGGACAAARGGTTTAGGCACCCTTATTATAGACCTAATTCATAGCAACKACAATCAATTAGTCCTTATGTGCATTAATCAACTTGCSTACTTCAATTTTTGTMCTTCTAAGGATTAATATAGYAATATCAAAGTTGTTTAATGTTARAATTGGTGAATTTGCAATTCCGATCGAGTAGAGGCTGACAGATAGGGGGGAGGGGGCTTGTGCACTACTTCACCCTTACCCTCGTCCCCGAACCCATGAATTTGGTGCATGACCAGAATATAGAGTCTTCGTGTAGGGCTTCGCCCCGCCTTAAGGGGCATGACGTCAGCTTCAATGTCATGGAATTGAGCCATGGAATCCGCATGTGAATGCATTGGGGTGTGTTGTTGAATTGAGGGGATCGCCACCGTGCCTATATAGGTTATTCACGGACGCCCGAAACATTGGTGCCAAACTAGTGGCCCCACCAAACTAGCCAGTAACCAAAGTGTGGTTCGGGGACATGGACGGATTGAATCAGTAACCCAATCCACCCGCATGTAGCGGCCTCTACTCGGTCTCATTGTAGTTCCATAAATCATAACAATTGAATTCAAAAGAGCCTATTGAATTTATCTTGAAAGCGCACTAATCTAATATTATTAGGTGAGTTGATATTATGTACAAACAATGACTTCTAACATGGATAAGGCGATCACTTGATGTTAGTCATATTAATAAGTGCCTATAAACCGGTCAACATAGTTATCTAACTTTAATGTGGTATGCATAATTTCCGGTCTTCATTTAGCAAAATATACAAGTGTGATAGAATATATATATATATACAATATGGATACATCCACCATGAAAAATACATAAATATGAAAACCAATATATAAATATATGTACGCTATCCTCACCTTGTCACTGCAATCAAATTATTGTTAGTTAAATCGAATAAAACAGTTCGTTGAAGATGGCTATACAAAAACACAAAGAGAATGTAGTAATGACTAGCAACAATAAACATAACAATGAAAATAAAAGGTACAATGAAATAACGAAAGTGAAACATTAACCCTATTATTTTACATGAATCAAATAAAAAGTGAGTTTCATCATTGTGTTGATTAATTGAAACTCGCAATAATAATTAGTCAAATTAAAAGTACAAAAGAATTAAGTAGAGTCAAAAAATGTTTTAGGTGAGTAATCTCAGATTTAACCTTGATTTCGCTTGTTGAATCGAAACAGAATCGATGCTTAGAACTCACAGAACGAATGTATTTAGAGTTTGAGAGAGTGAGAGAAAGAATCGCAAGTTAGAGACGGGGGAGATAGAATAGACGTGTGTCCGAATGAGCAAGGCAGACACGTATTATAGGCACGAGGGAAAAACGAGGAACAAACCCTGCGTATATACGCAGGAGAGCTGCGTATATACGCAGTCCTGTATATACTCTCGCGTATTTTTGATTTCCTTCGATTCTTATTTCCATAATACGTGATTTGCCTTGATTCGACGCACCTAGACACCCTTGCTCTCCAAAGCAAGAGTTCTAGAGTGTTCTAGAAGGTTCCACGTATTTCCGGAGTATTTTTTGTGTATTCTTGTATTGTTTTTTTCTGCGTATAAAAACTTATAAAAATGCATAGAAAAAGTAGAAAAAATCGAAAAATAATCTAAAATACTGGTGAGCTCAAAAAAATGTTGAAGATTGATGAAAATTGGAAATTATAGAGATCACCAATATAATTTTTTAAAAAACCTAAAAATAGAAAAGAAAACCTAAAAATAGAAAATAATTAAAATAAATAAAAGAAAATGTTTTTGCCCCTTTTATTTGTCCTTTGCTCAATGGTTCCGAGTATGACATCACGTATTTCCAACATTTGTGAGTTCAAAGCATCTTTTCTAAGTCGAAACAATCGCGAGACGCGGTATGTTTCATCACTGATTACTCTTTTGGGGAGACACATTTAGGTGTCTACACTTCGCCTTGCATTATGATTTGGCAAGACTTAAAATGGGTTTCGTAGCTCCCGAAAAGAGTGCGATGACGACTTCCGCTATTCGATTTAGAGTTTCCATAATCTTCTACGCCTAAAATACTCAAAGTATGCAAATAATCAAGAATTTAACACCTTGCAAAACACGGTCTCACCGAGACTGTACCCCGCAAGGCAGAGGGACCGAAAAACTTGGCCTCGGGATGCAGCGTCCTTTGTACAGTAATATATGGAAAAAGCTAAACATAATATATGGTCTGGCCACCAATGGGAAATTCCCAAAAAAAAATACTCCCTCTGTTTCCTTTATTTGTCTTGATTGGAATTGGGATAAAATTAAGAAAAATGAATCTTTAATTAATAGAAGTTTATAATTTAATAATATTCTTACTTGAAAAGACATTCAATGGAGTCTTTATTTAGTATAAGAGAAAAAGGTAATAAAGGTGTGTTGGAAGGTGAATTTTGGAGAGTAATCTAGATAGTGGGTAAACTTTTATCTCTATTATATAAAATCGGGAAGGGGAAGTGTATGTATATACCCTTACCGGGCCTTGTCCTACGTTGTTTTTGAATTGTGGTCTTGAGCCATAGATCCCGCACGTGAGTGCGTTTAGGGAGTGTTGTAGAGTGAGGAATCGCCATCATGCCTATACAGGTTAATCATGGACACTCGAAACATTGGTGCCAAGTTAATGGCCCCACTGTTTGATCCAGTAACTAGTTCGTGGGTTCGGGGACATGGTACGGAATGAATATTTGATSCAATCCGCCCGCATGTAGCGGCCTCTACTTGGTCTCATTGTAATTTCATTCAATCAAATTCATTGGATACACAACAACATAGTAATTTTTTCCTTAGAAACCGCTCTAACTTTAGAAACTATTATGAAAGTGAGTTTCTATTATGCATATACCCTTACGTAACCTAATAGTTGTGATCACTTAAAATTAATAATATTCATATGGAGACTAAAATCCAGCCGTCCATGATTAATTTGAATTTAATGTGATTCCAAAAATTTTCGGTCTTGTTTAAGGAATCAACAGCGACATGCGCATAAGAATCAAGAATAATAATATACAAGAATTGAAAACTCAAACATAAGGAAATCAACTTAATACCTTGTATTTCTTTCCACACAAAAGAAAACAAAGGTTAGTGTATCAAAAGCTTTGCTTCCAATTGAATCGCTTATCACAAGAAAGGAAATCGCTAGCATTGACAACTACAATTAAGACGATTGCGATAAGTCGAAAATGATTGAAACAAAATAAGTTTATATGATTGAAACCCAAAAGCAAAACAAAAGTCAATGTATTATAATAATGAAAATTAATAATAAGAGAAGAGAGAGAGTATGATTGAATAGCCTCAGAATTTGTGAGTGAGATTTGTTGAATAGCCTCAAAATGACTCCGAAAGTTGCGACAGATTCGAGAAGTTTGGATATTGCGAGTGATTTGTGTTTTCGTGAGTGATTTCTTTCTGAGAGATTTTTGAGAGCTTTGTATTGCACGTACTATGAATGATTTTCGTTGATGTTCGACTAAGGACCGAGAGCATGTATTTATAGGAGTTTAGGGAAGGATAAATATATAAAAGTGGAACCGTGTATATGCTAGAGCTAACCGTATATACGATCTAGCTGCCATATATACACCCATGATGAGCGTATAGACGGATTTCCATACCGTATATACATTGGCGTTGACGTGGCAAACAAGTCATCCTAGCGTATATACGATTTCACTCCTATCTATCTTCATTCAGGAAATTGCAATTGTATTTTTTGGATCTAATCAGTTATCTGTGTTATCCTTTATCTAGTTTTGTCTTGCTTAGAACTCAATTTTAATCTTCTAAAATATTCCATATCATTCTCGAATTTTCTGGATTTCTCTTATAATTTCTGATTTTATTTATTTTCGAAAACTATTATGCAAACTTATAAAAATCAGAAAAATTATTTAAGATTACTGGCGAATTAAGAAAAATGAGAGGAATAAGGTGAGGTTGAAAAATCGTTAAAATGACCTATAGGCTTCTTCAAAATCCCCCACTTTGGCTAAGTCAGGAGAGCAGCTTGCTCTCGTAAGAGGAAAGTCAAAGTATTCGATTCTAGACGGATGATAGCTCAAGACATTCCGCGATCTCGAGTTACCCTTTTCGCCGGTACCTACAAAACAAAGGTTAGTTTTACCTATTACCGTTCCCCATGCGGTTGTATTCTTTCGGAAGACCATGGATCCTTGAGCGATCTTTTTCTTTACGACTGGCCTTGGCTTTTCGAGAGAATAAATATTGTAGATGTATGGATGTGTATGATTCTCTTTCGGGAAGCATAAACCTTCAGAGGTTTCCCTTGAGTAAGCATAAACCTCAGTGAAGGTAATAGGTGTATGAGTAAATCTCCTTTGGTAAGCATAAACCTCCGAAGATCTCCCTTCAGCAAGTATAAGCCTTAGGGCAGAAATGATGTATATGAATTTCCTTTGGTAAGCATAAACCTCCGGAGATCTCCCTTCAGCAAGCATAAGTGTAGATTCCTAAATTTGTCCCTATGCCCAAGACAACGAATTATTAGACACTCTTTGCAACACACAAGCCAAATCAAGAGAGGTAGGACCCTAACAGGCTCTAAAAAAAAAGACAAGTTCCCTTACATATAAGCACTATTTCAAGCACTTAGCACCTCAAAAATTCAGTTTTAATTTTCAAATAATTTTAAATTTTTTTTAAATATTTTAATGGAATTTTTCAGATTTTTTTTATTTTTCTAAGCCTATTTGAAAATTTTCCGCAGTTTTAACCAATTTAATAAATTTTGCAATAATTAATTAAATTATCAAAACACCTTCAAAAATTTTAAAATTTTAACACAAAATACTAGATTTTATAACAAGTTTTATCATAATTCTCCATGATTTTACAATTAATTCATGAATAGTTATGAATTTCTTGAGCAAAAATGTAAAACCGAGTAAAATGGGTCATCCTGGGATATTTTTCCTCGTGACAAATGTCCCGAAGAAGCCAAATATCCCTAGGATCAAAATTATCTTAGCCATGATCATATAAAATCACGCAAATATTTTGTACCATTTTTTCAAAACGTTTCCTCATAGGTGGCAAGAAAATCTTGCAAAGAAGGAATGCAAACTTTGGCGCTACAACGCCCAGGTCAAAAACACTTAGGCACTAGAGCGCCCAGGATAGACGATTGGGCGAGCCCTTACTCAGCTATACTCTCTCTCTCTATCTCTCTTTGCCTTTCTCTCACACTCAAACCCTCTCACAAACTCATTCAAACACATAAATACAATTAGATCTAGGGTGGTTCAAGGATTCTATGGTTCCGACAAGGATTCTGATGGATCCAAATCTCCGCTCTTGGTCTACGGCGACATGTTGCAAGGTAAGTTTCTGGCCAACATCTCAATTCTAACCTCCTTTTGCGTGCTTGATCTAGACATTCGACTTTCGATGTAATTTTGCATGCAATATTAACTAACAACTATTCGACATTCAAATTAAAAGCAACTTTATGGAAAAACTTTCAATTTCTTATATGAGTACTACTTATATGCTTGTCAATCACCCTTAATATTCTTTAACATAGACATGCAAATTTTGTGTTTCACACCACATAAGATAAGAAATAGACAACCGGCATTTGGCTCCTGGAATACAGAATGAAAAACACATGCCACAAGAATTTAGATATTATTTACATCTGTTTCTGTTAAACAACCCGCCTAGTCATTTTTGCATGCTTAGGTTTAAAACGAAATTATGTTTGTTGTTGTCTTTTGGGCAATGAACTCGTAATATCCGAGTAGAGGCTGCTAGATACAAGGAGAGCGTTCTACACTACTTTGCCCTTACCCTTATTCCCTAATCCAGACTCGGTGCATGACTAGACATGGAGTCCTTCGCCTTGACTTATGCAATTATAGGCAAGGGGTAAACTGGGTTCCGTAGCTTCCTGATAGAAGTGCGATGGAGACTTCCTCTACTCATTTCGAGTATAATGCACACAACTCCAAGCATACTCACAATATGCAAAAGCAAGAATTTAATTCTTGCAAAACCAAAGTCATCGCCTAATTATACCCCCCCAAGGCAGAGGGACTTGACCCAGTTCGGTCTGGTGGAGCGTCAATACAACTTTCTAGAGACCTCATTGGGGAGGCACTAAAGTTAATACCCTTAGTGATGTATGGACAATACTCGAAGTGTTGAGCGAATTCAGCATCTTTAAGACGACATGTGTTAGGCATCTTACATTACGCGGTACTTAGGTCGATTGCACTAAGTATCCGCTTTTTAGGCAACACATCTCGTATAAGTGTGTTCTAAACTTAAGACTAGACCGGGGGGGCTCACTTAAGATTGGTGATAGTGCACTACCAATGTAAGCAACTCTTAAGCTTGATGCCCATCCCCACCATGACGCGCGGCCGAGTGCCCTACGGAGCCATAATGGTTTAGACCTCCTTTAATCATCATAGTAGGCTGGATGTGTTAAGGACCATTCTAAGCCTAGTCACGGGACCCTCTTTTCCGATGTCTCTGGTTTAGTCCTCCTTTAATCATCACAATATGCAAAAGCAGGCTGAATGTGTTAAGGATCGTTCTTAGCCTAACACTCAAGGGACGGATGAACTCAATCACAAGATGTTAAAACGACGAATTAATTAACTCGACAAACTTCTTATGGAGGTGGTCAACATAATTAATCCCCTTAAGGCCCGAATGAGTTCTCTTGGGGAAGATATTGTACAACTCAAACCAAGTAACAAATCTGGAAAAATACTGCAGGTATCATCAAATCTATGGTCATGACCTTGAAGGTTACATCATCTTAAGGGACCTTCTACAAGATATAATTGATTCACTTAAGCTCCCTCCTGAAAATGAGAAGTCGAACAAAAAGGTCGCTGAAAGGCGTGTCGCGCACCTAACAAAGATAATATTTTACCTAACTAATCCTTCTAACTATATAGTAGGGTAAATCAGGATAGATCCCACAGAGAAGGTGCAATCAATTATTGGTCGCTATGAACTATAATTAGCTGAGTAACACAAACTTAGAAGATTGATTAACTACGAAATAATAAAAATAAACTAATAAAGAAAAAGGTCTAGGATTAAGTATCACCACTAGCATGATTTATGTTAGATAAATTCCAACCCCAATTTAATCAATCACATGTTCAAGAGGAAAGGTAACCCTATAAGATACCATAAACCTCTCCTGAGTATCTATGACTTCCCTAATTTGCAATCAAGCCTACTCCGTGGAACCATACAAATTAGAAACATTAAACACAATACCTTAACTTCCTAACAATCCGTTCTACTTACGTACTCCCGTGGAGAATTAATGTCCTTAATTGAAATAATTAAATAGTTAAAACTCAACTCCCACTGTGATAAAGACAAAGGAATCATAACAACACTAAATATCCCTAATCTAGTGTTGGCATAAACATAATCAATTAAGCAAGAACAATTAGTAATTGAATTGGGGAAAATAAATCAAACATCAATCATGAGTAGGATTTAACTTAACCCAAGATTAATAAACTACTCAAACAAAATAAAAAGAAAAATTAAGAAATAAAACAAAATAAAAATTAAGCATAAATCGAAATTGACCAAACTAATTATTGAAAACGTAAGAAAGAGTTGAGCACTATACAAGTATACAACATGATTTCGAGGCTCGCCTTGTTGCTTCCAGTAAGTGCGGCTACCCCTTACTGTACGCCCCCGTTGCCTAACTTATCTTTCTTAATTTATATATCCTATTAAAAAGAACTCAAACTCTTTTTATATTAATTACAATGGCCTAATAATACAAGCCCAACAATACTTGCAATAAAAGTTGTATCTTATCTTATTTATATGCTAGGAAAAAAAAGACATGCGATGAAAACCAAGAGTTTTTGTAACATCAAAGAAGAGGCCGCAACCAGGGTGTGACATATGTTATTAGGCCGCAACCAGGGTGCGGAGTGGGCTACCTTATACTTCAAAACACTTCAAAAATCAAGTGGTCGCAACCTTGTTGTGGAAAACTAGGTGATCTCCACAACCATATTGCGGAGGAATTTCATGAGTAACTCTTTTAAAGCTTTTTGCCAATATAAAAACCTTGAAGTGTCCATTCTTTGATCATCATCTAACAATCTCTACTTGCATCTCCAATAATCCTAGCCAAATCCTACAAAACTAACACAAACATATCCGAGACAAGTAATTAAGAAATAAATAACAAATAGAGCTCATAAGAATTAAATTTGGAGAAAAGTATGACAATATCAATAAAATATGACATATCAAATGCGTATTTTATCAACTTATCAAATTCCCCCACATTTAACATTTACTCGTCCTCGAGTAAACAAAACAAAAATAAAAAGACTACTTTAAGAAAGCTAAATCCTATACTCACAATCGTAAGAATCACGATTGCACTTAGCATTTGCAACAAGCCCTTTAAACCCCTAGGCTACCCTAGTGTATGAGTGTGGTCTCATGAATGTTTTCAAGAGGTATACTTGCAAAGTCAAAATGCAAGAATGCAAAAGAAAAAAATGCAGAAAATTACACTAAAATGCACTAATCTATATGATAATGCAACTAAAATGCACCTAAAAATGAATGTAGTACCTCTCCCCAACAATATATATTTGCTTGTCCCAAGTAAACCAAAGGAATCTCCAAACCAATTTTATAGTGCAAGTGATGATTTGAAAGCTAAAAATCATGTTTGTTCAAATACTATTCTTAGACTCACAAATTAATAAACATAGATGAAACAATAATCTCATGACACCTTTCAGATGGCCAACCAATTTTAKTGCTTCTTTCTTCAACCTTGACTTTCCTTAAAGGCGTTCACCATTTGCTCTTGCCTCACTTCAGTTTGATGCCCTTCGTCGGGGCTTGCACAAAATCTTGCCCTTCACCGTTAAGGGACCAAAATGCATACGAAATTAAAAAGACTTGTGAAGGGTAGGCTTAGGTGATAAAGGTGGGAAGATGTAATTTGGGATTGTGGTGATAATTATAACAAAAAAAAACAATCTAATTGAGAAAATAACACTTGATTTCTCTGGCCACAAGATGTAAATGCCACAAAAACTCCAACTAGAAACCAAATTATTTCATACCAACAGCAAACCAAGTCAAAATTCTTCCTTATCAAAATGTACAATACACAACACGTTCTCCCTTATGCTTTTTGTTCACCATTTTTCTTTCTTTTTTTTACGGGATATAAGATGATTTGCATTCCATAATTTTTCATTTTTTTCCTCATTTTTTTTCAACATTATTCTTTTCCTTTGTTTTACATAACAACCTCCTTTCTACTAGCTCAACATTTCAAATCATAGGCCTTCACAACATACTCTCATATCCAAACAAAGAATCACAATTAAGCCAAAGGCTTGTAACACAAAGGTTGTCAAGAAAGTAATAAAAATAGGCTCAAAAGTGCTAGCAATGGTCAGATGTAAAGACAAAACAAAAATCTTAATGATGACTCTGAAAGCTCTAATCAACAAGAAATGCCTCAATCATTTTTCCAAACAATTCAGTGATCGATCTCAGGAGGCTAATATGCAAGTCTTAATTGGGGAGATCAAGTAGGAGGAACGATGAGATGAGACTTACGAGGTTATGGCCTTTAATAAGTATTTATCGCATAAGAAGAAAGCAAAACCATCTTACCACAAATGATTACCATAAAAAAGGATTTTATGTCACCATATCGAATTACTCATCCAATGCCAATCAACTCATGAAAAACAGAAAATCATTTTATTTTCGAAAATCACTTGTCCGCAAATGAGGATGGAATAGTTCCATGTGGGACGGTAGGAGGTACACGAATGGAATGCATCACCCCCTTAAGAATATTGTCGGGTCGTCTCTAACAAGGCGTGAGCCTCGTCCATGCTGTTGCTCTCCTAAAACTCCTATATGCATCAAACAAAAGAAAAAATAAAGAAAGAGGAAAGAGTGTACCATAAGTGTGGTGGAGATAACCTATAGTACAAAGAGTTCGTATAGAATAAGGAAAAAGAAAAGAAAAATTGTTAGTAACTTCCAATCGCTTCAATAGAATAACTCATCAAAGCCCTTAGAAGTTTGTCAAATGCGTCTGCTTGCATCTCACAAAATAATAGATAAGAGATTAGTAGAATAAGAATATACAAGACACCAAGGATTCTAATATATTTACAAAAAGATAAACTAGACTCAAAAGAAAAAGGAAAATAGGAAGAAAAATTAAAAGAAACCTTATCCTAATTTGGAAGAACAAAAGACATATTTACATCTACATCCAAATGAGTATCCTTGTTCACAAATTTATCATGGATTAATGGTGGAGAAAGAAGAAAAGATGGGAGATSTAGGGGTAAAGAATAGGGTATAAGGTCAAGTTTGCTTGAGAATGGCATAGGAGACTCAAAAACCAACGTCTTAGCTTGGTCACTAAAAACTCACTAACTTTCACACTCTCAACCTCATAAACATCTTCCACAATGTACTCTTCAATATGTAGGGCCGCCGAACCGTGCTCACACACACACATAATAACAATATTGTCCGCTCTGGGTGTTAACCCTCACGACTTTGTTTTTGGGCACCTTCCCAAAAGGCCTTGATATATAATATGTGTGTGAGCTCATATATAAAGCACTCTCTTGCTTTATATTTCTCCGATGTGGGACTTCGGATGCATCACTCCCCAACAAACCTCCCGTCAGACCAAGGACCACACAAGGGGGTTACAAGACTCGAGGCCTCCCCTTAAACGATAAATCTTGATCTGTCACAAGCCCATCAAATACCGTCGCCAACACCGCGAGACACGCCGCCTAACCACCATGCTAGGAGGACTTTCGATACAAGGCACCAGATCACTCAATCGCAACATCACATACAAGAGGGGTACCACACCACATTACTATGGCGACCACCTACCCCGGACCGAACCGCCCGGCTCTGATACCAGTTGTAGGGCCGCCGAACCGTGCTCACACACACACACAATAACAATATTGTCCGCTTTGGGTGTTAACCCTCACGGCTTTGTTTTTGGGCACCTTCCCAAAAGGCCTTGTTATATAATATGTGTGTGAGCTCATATATAAAGCACTCTCTTGCTTTATATTTCTCCGATGTGGGACTTGGGATGCATCACCCCCCAACACAATATCACAACTTCATTCCTACATCAATATTGTCATCACATGCCTCCTCTACATCACTGTCATCATCCTCATAACTTATTTCATTAGAACCATACATCAAAGAATCATTTACCGCTTGTTGTAAAGAGTTTATTAAACTTTGTAAGTTTTTAATGTCCTCAAATAATTGCAACAATTGGGTATTTTGACTTTTCATAAAGTTCACTAGAGTAAGCTCCAAGTTTGACAAAGATGACTCCGATTCAGATTGATAATTACTTTGATAGTCAACTTGGGAGGAGGGGTCATAATAATTCTCAAAAGACTCGTCAATTGACATACCATTTGTATTTGCAAAATCATATTGGAGAGGAGGATCATAATTGTACTCACCATAGGAAATATGAGAAGATTCATATGAATTCATGAGAAGATTCATACGAATTATAATAAGATGCATCATAATTCAAAACATGATAATCCATAGAATTGTACCCATAACCTCCATAATAATAATCAAGATTATACTCCCCATCAAAATGATTTGAATCCATGAKAAATGAATTATGCACAAGAATTTGACACACTAATTAAAAGAAAATAAAATAAATATATACAAACTCAAACTAATTAATTACAATTCTAAGCAAATCAAGAATTAATATGATACCTTCACCGGCAACGACGCCAAAATTTAAAAAGCATGTCGCGCACCTAACAAAGATAATATTTTACCTAAGTAATACTTCTAACTATATAGTAGGGTAAGTTAGTGTCGATCCCACAGAGAAGGTTCAATCAATTATTGGTCGCTATGAACTATAATTAGCTTAGTAACACAAACATAGAAGATTGAGTTACAACGAACTAAAAAAATAAACTAATAAAGAAAAAGGTCTAGGATTAAGTATCACCACTAGCATGATTTATGTAAGATAAATTCCTACCCCAATTTAATCAATCACCTGTTCAAGAGGAAAGGTAACCCTATAAAATACCATAAACCTCTCCCGAGTATCTATGACTTCCCTAATTTGCAATGAAGAGTACTCCGTGGATTCATAAAAATTAGAGACATTAAACACAATACCCTAACTTCCTAACAATCCGTTCTACCTACTCCCGTGGAGAATTTCATGTCCTTAATTGAAATAATCAAATTCGTCAAAACCCAACTCCCGTTGTGATAAAGACAAAGGAATCATAACAACACTAACTATCCCTAATTTAGTGTTGGCATAATCACAATCAATTAAGCAAGAACAATTAGTAATTGAATTAGGGAAAACAATGCAAACATCAATCATGACTAGGATTTAACTTAACCTTATACTAATAATCTACTCAAACATAATAAAAAAAGCAAAATTAAGAAATAAAAAAATAAAAATTATGCATAAATCAAAATTGACCAAACTAATTATTGGAAACTTAAGAAAGAGTTGAGCACTATACAAGTATACAATATGATTTCGAGGCTCGCCTTGTTGCTTCCAGTAAGTGCAGCTACCCCTTACTGTACGCCCCCTTTGCCTAACTTATCTTTTTTAAGTTATATATCTTATTAAACAAGCATTCAAACTCTTTTTTTATTAATTACTATGGCCTAATAATTTAGGTCCAATAATACTTGCAGTAAAAGTTGTATCTAATCTTATTTATATGCTAGGAAAAACCAAGAGATGCATGGAAAACCAGGATTTTTTGTAACATCAAAGAAGTGGCCGCAACCAGGGTGTGGCATGTGTTATTAGGCCACAACCAAGGTGCGGAGTGGGCTACCTTATACTTCAAAACACTTTAAAAATCAAGTGGTTGCAACCTAATTGTGGCAAACTAGGTGATCTCCACAATCATATTGCGAAGGAATTTCATGAGTAACTCTTTTGAAGCTTCTCGCCAATATAAACACCTTGAATTGTCCATTCTATGATCACCATTCAACAATCTCTACTTGCATCTCCAACAATCTTAGCCAAACTAGCCAAATCCTACAAAAATAACACAAAAATACTCGAGACGAGTAATATCGAGATAAAAACAAATAGAGCTCAAAAAAATTAAATTTAGAGAAAAGTGTGAAAAATATCAATAAAATATGACATATCAAAAGCGTATTTTATCAACTTATCAGTCGCTCCGCAAGATGTTTTCATGCTTGAGGCGACAAGGTCTCTTATGGAGCTTCAATTTTCATAACATTGGTCTAACAATTAAATCCAAAGGTGGTGCACTAACCAGTGGACATCCTAAGCAGTCAATCGAACTGGCTCTATCGCCCTCGAAAATGAGCTAAGATAACTATTCACCATCAAACGACCTCATGACTTGTGACTATTACAAACGGTTCATGATAGAAAGGCTGAAGACAAAGGGGGATGGTCTTCCTTATCCGACCTGTAAGAACTTTCTATTGTGCAAGTGGCAAATTCATAACCCATAAGACGATAACCAAAAGTCGTTAATTGATATACCAAATGATGTGCTCTACGAAATTTGGAAGCTATGCGATGTCAAATATCTTGGCGGAAGCCTGTTCGTATGTCACGAATAGGGTAAAAAGATTCCCAACTTATTTCAGATTTGTACATCATGATCAAATTTGAAAGGTTTCACCTCAATGGTTTTCGGGGCAAGATGCATCGTGAATTCATGGGAGACTATCGAGGCAGTGCACGATTTGAACACCCTCTGGAGTTCCCTCCATCGTACACCTTTCCAAAGTATGATAACTTTTGGCCTAAAGCATACAGCGGTTGTAACTTTGTGGACGGGGATTTTTTGTCTCCACAAACAAGGCATCTGCCCTAGTTGGTCTTGAAGAACAAGGTTTGGGTCTCCTATTTGGTCAAGAGATCCCTCCTAATAAAGAACAAAAGGTCTTCATGGTAATGACCAACGAAGCATTCGACCCCACTACACTCATCACAACAGCTGAGCACCTAGGTTATGGTTGGTGCAAAACAATGAAAATAACTACTCCAAGAGGCAAGGTCATCAAGTGCACAATGAGCGAAGGACCAATATTCGAGGATTCTGAATTTGAGACAGAGTATGAGTCTAGGGTCGTAGAAGCTAGGATAGCTAGACCTACGGAGTGTCCTCCTGAGTTTGTCAAGGAGCCTAGTGTCCCCCTTTCCCTTTTCAATCAAGTTTCTACGGACACTAACTTATCTATACTCTATCAAGAATTAATAACATGCTTCTTTCTACTTACTCCTCTTTTCCCTCTTATGATTGCTTTAATTCACAACTCACAAGCAAAAAAAACAACAATGAGTTAATAAAGGCAATGGAAGAGAACGAAAAAAAAACTTCCGTCATCGAGCAAATCGAAAAGGTAGATATCTCCGACAATGACACGCCGCGGGAGATATAAATTGGTCTGACACTGACTCCGCAAGAAAAAGATAAGCTGGTTTCAACACTAAGGAAATTCTAGGATGTTTTCGCTCAGTCCTACAAAGATATGCCAGGGATATATCCGGACATCGCTCAGCACAGAATACCGCTCATAGAGCGGGCTAAGCCAGTCAAACAAAAGGTCCGCCGCATGAAACCGGATGTTTCACTTAACATTCGGCAAGAGGTCATCAAACAACATGATGTCGGCTTCATTAGAGTCATTAATTACCCTCAATGGATAGCAAATGTGGTTTCAATACTTAAGAAAGATGGATGGGTTGGAATGTGTAAGGATTTTTGCGACTTAAACAAAGAAAGTCCGAAAGATGAATTTCCTTTACCACACATAGACATTCTCGTAGACAACACAACAGATCATGCCTTGCTCTCATTCATGGATGGGTATGCGGGGTATAATCAAATCAAAATGGCCAAGGAATACATGGAAAAGARAACTTTCACCACTCCGTGGGGGCTATATTGCTACACAATGATGCCTTTTGGACTCAAAATGCAAGCGCTACATACCAATGAGCTACCAATACTCTACTTCATGACATGATACATAAAGAAGTAGAGGTATATGTCGACAATATGATCGTCAAATCAAAAGACCGAGAAGGATATACCCTTACACTAAAGATGTTCTTCAAAAGACTTCGACAGTTCAACATGCGCCTAAATCCACAAAAATGTGCATTCGGAGTCGCCTCAAGCTTAGGCTACGTCATAAGCTCTCGAGGCATCTAGATCGATCCAACCATAATCGAAGCAATCATGTCACTTAGGCCACCGCAAAATGATAAGGAAATCTGAGGGTTTTTGGGTCGACTTCAATACAACAGTAGGTTTATATTTAAACTCACAATGGTTTAGGAACCCATCTTCAAGAAGTTGAAGAAAGGTGCACCCAAGTAATGGGACGGTGGCTGCCAACAAGCTTTCGACAAGATCAAGAAGTACCTCATAAATCCTCATGTGTTAGCTCCTGCTCACTCTGGGCATCTACTACAATAGTACCTCACAGCAACAAACACTTCAACTCGATCCATGCTCGCACAAAAAATAAATGGTAAAGAAAAGGCTATCTATTACCTCAGAAAAAGTTCCTGACATATGAGGAACAATATTCCATCATAGAGAAGCTATGTATGGCTTTAGTGTGGGCATCAAGAAAGCTCCGACATTACTTGCTCAAACATACCTTACACATTYTATGAAWAGGGGATCCCTTAAAATACCTCTWTGAAAAGCTTGAAGTTAACGGGCGTATGWCTAGATGGATGMTTATGCTCATCGAATTTGACCTTATGTTCGTTCCTCAAAAACCCATCAAAGGTAGCATTGTCTCTGACTTTCTAGCAGACTCCCCAAACGAAGTCCTTCCTGTTGACTTTGACATTTCAGACGAACAACTAACGTTGGTCATTATACTTCGACAGTCATTCTAATAATAAGGGATGCAGAGTTGGAGTACTCCTAGTCTCACCACAAGAGAAGCACACCCCTATTTCCGTAAAGCTCAACTTCGATGTCACTAGTACGAAGCATGTAGTCTTGGGTTACAAGCCGTCGTTTCACTTAATGTTAAGAAACTAAGGGTATATGGTGATTCCTCACTCATCATAAACAAATTTTCAGGTTAATGGAAGGTACGAAGCAAAAGCCTTACTTCGTATCAGTCCTACCTCGGAAGCATTGCATCATAAATAGACGAAGTCAAATACACATATCTATGACGCAAAGACAATCAATTCGCAGATGCACTAGCAAGGCTCACATCCATAGTACGAATCCCTAGTTAAGTGTCTCAAATGCCTTTAGTGATTGAGCGAAGGCAAGAACTGATGTATGTCTGCACTTCAGACAAAACGGATGAGGTGCCCTACCTCTATCCACAACACCCACAGTATACCGACATTAAGAGTTACCTAGAAGCTTGTCAATACCCCTCCGATGCAACGAAAAAGTAACAAAGAACTCTAAGACGTCTTACGATATAATATCTACTTCAATGGGGAGAACTCTACAAACGCCATTAGAACGGTATTCACCTCCTTTTCGTTACTCAATAAGAAGGCAAAACGATCATGGAAAATGTCCATGACGTAGTTTGTGGCACTCACTTGAATAGAAGGTTTCTGGCCTTGAAGATCATCAAAATGGCACTACTACATTAAAACTCTAATGCAACACCAAAAATCGTTGCAATAGCCTTCAAAAAGTGTTGCAAAAGGCCTTATGCAACGGTTTTCCTTTCGTTGCATTTGAAGGCGTTGCATTAGATCTAATGCAACACTTTTACTAGTCTAATGCAACAATTCTAAAAAGTAAGTTAAAATCGTTGCATTAGGTCTAATGCAACCACTAGTAGAAAAAACCTCAAAAGCTGCGCCTCAAAAGCTGCGGTCATGTAAAAACCGCAGCTTTTGAGAGTCAAAAGCTGCGGTTTTTACAAAAACCGCAGCTTTTAACCTGACTTAGATGCAAAAAAAATAGGAAAATCCATAAAAGCTGCGGTTAGTTTTTTCTTTTGCAACGATTTATATCCGAATATTGACTATTGCATTAGGTCTAATGCAATGATTTGACCAAATTTCAACCGTTGCATTAGATAAATGCAACAGTTAATTTTATCTTTTGCAACAACTTAAATTATAAAAATTCACTGTTACATTAAGTCTAATGCAACGTTTTGACCAAAATTTCAACCGTTGCATTTGATAAAATACTACCTAACGCAARGCTTCTTGAGCATAATAAATATAAATGAAATAATATTATATTATAATATTTACTAATCATTGAACTATTAATAATTAATAACAAAAATATCTAATAATAAGAGAATAATCATAACTAAAAAATATATATGAATATTAATAATATCATAATTTGCAACTTAATTACAACGTTTGCCAACGAAATAAGGCTAACTAGCTCGCTCTAGTCCAAAATAAAAGCTAGCTCGCATTGCATATTAGTTACGACATCCTCCTTTTGTTTGAAACCAAAATGCATATTTGTTTAATAATTTTTCTACACAAAAGACCTACAAAACATCAACACATCATGGACATTATCATCACTATTATAATATATACCTAAAATATAATCTAAGTTGAATAACCCTTCCAAATCTTCACCATGAGTCATTGCTTCATTGTTTGACCCATTTAGCTCATTTTGTACCTAAATACATTCAAACATTAAAAATATATTAGAACCTCAAAGACTATTATCGAGTATATAAGCTATACATTATAAATATCATAAAAGATAAACATTATACACATTATAAACAGAAGGAGAAGGAAGTGGCTCAGTCCACTGTACCAGCACAGCAGCACCACCGGGAACAGCAACTACGTCCCTTGGATACTGCTCCATTGCTGCAACAGTAGGAAACTTCCCTTTTGTTGGGGACATTGTAGGCAGTAGCAGTAGCTACGCTTCCTGTTGGTGCTGGCCAATAGCAGCATACCGAGGTGCAGCAACGGGGGAGGGAGCATGGACCTACCACGGGAAGTGGGCCGCTGCAACATCAGGTTTGAGGCCCTACGTTGAGAACTGGGTATGACAATAGCAATAACAACATGGTAGCAGTTGCAACAGAATCACAGCAGGCCAATGACAACAGAACAACTTGAGTATCTCGGGTTGTGTGCAGGTTAGGCATATATAGGAGGTCCCTACTCGTAGTGGCCCTGTTTCGCTACATCGTGATGATAATGATGAGTAGATGAAAGTATAATCGAGGCATTGGTTAGTTGGGTTATTTTCAGTTTAGGGTATGTCCCTTATGGATTTTTAGCGTGTTTTTCAACACAAAGAAGCTTAAGGTTTCATAAACATTGAATTTTTAACATGATTTTCAGCTCAAAGAAGTTTAAGGTTTGGATTGGTAATAACGTGCAACTAATATTATATCACGCTAAATAAAATTCGATGTTTCTCAATCAGACAAAACTATCAGCTCAATAGTCACTGTAGTATGTTCTAAGCCAACACAAAAAAAAAAACACAACCCCAGCTGAGGCGCAACAACACTACACAACCAAAACATAACGCAACCCCAATAACTCATTCACACAACTTAACTGAAACTTTTAGAGTTTCCAGCCAACAATAACCAATACAAAAGTGTTAAAATATACATGATTTCCAAAAAATTGATACTTTCAGCATTTGATCATCCAAAAAAGAGGATCTTTTCAGCATTTGGTCATGATGATCTTCTTTTCTTTTGCAATTCCAAGTCTTATCAGGACTCTCCTTAAGGACATTGAAAATCCCTCTTAACAAAATTCAACCAAGAAGTACCCTTTTTCTTCCCCATTAATCAGCACATTTATATCTTAGAAGTTAGAACTGGCCTAATTGTAAATTGTTTAACGTGAGATAAAATCTCTTGTTGGTAAATACGAAAAAACAAATAATATGGTGTTTCCTTACTTCAGAGGATTAGACATTTAAATACATTCAGTTCTTTGGTGCTGTTACTCAACGTATCCCAATAATGATTGGTACTTAGTTTTTACCTAAGTTTAGATCACTAACTCTTGATTTTCCTTGATTGATATGACATCATACACACAAGTAGACAACAAATAACAAGATGCTAACCCAAAAAATGAAACCACTACAGACTGCTAGCTGAGTAAAAGGAGCATCACCAAGTATAGGAAAGCAGAATAACACTTGCAGAACGACAACATAGCAATACATCAGAAGCACTAACAAGCAGATTCAGAGCAAGAATGGATACAACAGTGGCAGCTTATCACAACAATAATAAACAGTAATGTAACACTTCTAAGAAATTCCATTATTCATCTTACTTAATGTTGAACATGTGAAACGCTTGGTTTGCTTCTAATTTTGCTTAACCAAAATCACAAACATAATCAACACCACAGAGAGTTTG
>SNQN01001127.1:62090-105566 GCA_008642245.1 Bassia scoparia | reverse complement strand
TTACTCACGTCAGCTTTAGTTTGAATATACCTCCTTAGAACCAAAACTTGAACCACAAAACCAAAACTACGAAATAACGAGGAACCTAACGAGAACCTAATGAATGTACCAAACGATGATTATAACCTTGAGTTAGAGCAGACATTCTACAGTAGGAGAAGAGCGTGGTCAAATTATCAAAACTCCTCAGCTTCCATATGAAGAGCTTTATTGAGGCTCTGGTACAAGTTTCTCGAAATATCGTTCATTTACACGTTCACTTAAGGTGTATGAACCCATTGTCTGCTAGAACTTTTAATATGTTGCTTACGCTTTACTTGATGCATTTCCCCAAGTAAAATGAGTTTCCTTCTTCTAGTTATCAAAGTAAGGGAAAAATATTTAAAACTTGGTGTCTATCTAGGTATGAGGAAAAATTGATGCTTGTTCCAAATAATTTTATTTTATTGGGTCAATATTCAGAGAAGGATAATGTCATATTGTGGGACATCAAGATGGAAGCAAATCAAAGGTAAGCATGAGGTAATGCAATCGCAAGGCCAAGATGCAATATCAAAAATCAAGACACTGCAAGAGAGGTTCACGCTGCAAAATTATGCGAACTTCCTCTATTCCAAGATTGAAGAGAATCTACCATGTCATCTAATACAGCCGTAAAGACATTGAGGTGGCAATGATTAAAAGAGACTATAAGGATGATATACTTAGGCACCCAGCAGATGCCTTTAGCATGCAAAAAGTTTTGATGAAAGATATGATGATTTTTAGTTCAGACCCTCGTAAGGTCGAGTTAGACTTGCAAGGATGGCTTAGCCTTATCGTCTATGAACACTAACATAGTACATGTGCCAGTGGTTTGGATTCCTTATAATCTTCCACCTTGGATGATGAAACCTTCATCATTTATCTTGTCAACTATTTATCCTGGTTAAAACTGGGCCTGGATCGACATTGATGTGATTTGCAGCCATTGGTGTACGAATTGAAATTATTGTGGGCAGGTGTTGATGCTTTGATGCTTATATGAGAAAAGAATTTAACTTGCGGGTAGTTTCCTTTGGACTCATAAATACTTCCGGCGTATGCAATGTTGTCAGGTTTACCAACAAAGATATTAGAGCATGTCCTATTGCATTAATCTCACACCTCCATAAAATTTGTTGGAAAAAATTTGTATTGTGGTAATCGAAAATGTGTTACCATTGGATCATCTTAATCATTGAAGGTGAGAAGTTTGATTGGAAGTAGAGCCATTGGGCAAAGCTCCAATTGCGACCTAGTCGGTACAGATATTTTAAGCCACCAAAAGGTTGAGTTGTTTATGCAGCGACCGAATAAAGGGAAAAAAAGAAAAAAAAAGGGAGGGAGAGGATGAGGAGAGGTTGTTATGCTAATGCTAACGATGCATGTAGTAGGGTACTAAAAAAATATCTTTTTGAGTTAGAATATTTGGAGCCATTAATCTTTTGAGGCATAATTTAGATGTAATGCATATTGAAAAGAATGTGTGTACAACGATTTTGGGAAACACTACTAAAATGGATAGGAAAGTAGAGGATGATTTGAGATGCTAGAAAAGGCCATTAAAAAACTTCGGTGTTAAAGTCACATCTTTGGCCTAATAAATTCCAATGGAGAGAATACATGCCTCCTGCATTCATTATCCATGTCTTCTGAGGAGAAGAAAGAAAGGTTTTAAGTTTACAAAAAACTAAAAGTACCCTGAGGATATCGGATCTGACCTTTCAAGTGCCTGTTGAACAATTAAGCAACGAAAGTTAATAAATTTAAAGAGTCATTGATAAACCATGTTTTGATGCAAGACATTTCCTCCTTGCTAAGAGCTTCCAAATCTTAACAAAAGTGAGTGACTTGCTTGCCAAAGTTGTCTTCCTTTTTAAGAAAGCTTTGTTCCACCACTCTGATCCAATAAGTTAAGTAAACTCCAGGATGAACTTATTTTGACTCTTTGTGAGTTGGAAATGGAATTCTTGCCTCCTTTTTCACTATCATTGGTCCATTTGTGATCATTTGTAGATGAGCTAAACTTGGTGGACCTGTTGCAATATAGAGGATGTATCCTATTGAGACGGTTAGCTTATTAAAAATTTTATTCAAGTTTAATTACAATATCTTTTCTTGTTTAATAATAATTAGTATTTTTTGTTTTGTAACAAAAATTACATTTTCACTGAAATACTGGCCCATTTGAAATCGGCTATTTGATAATAAAGCCCAACCCGAAGATCCATTGCTGAAGGGCTATAGTGTTAGAGGAGACAATATGTTTGTTCCTAGTTTCTTGAAGTATGTAAAGACTATCTTCAATAGACCAAAAAAGAATGATGATGATTGTCCTTCATTGAGTAATACTTGTACAACTCTGGTGGTCGTGTAATTGGGAGAAGGAGCATAGGTAAACTTGATGAACAAAAGCTTAAAACAAGCTCACCGTTTATGTCTTGTTACATTGCGATGAGTTGAAAAGCCTTCTCGAGTAAAGTCATTGACAAGTTCATCTCATTGACATCCGTATTTATAAATAACATAATTTCTATTTTTTCCCCCACATGTATTGAATTTATACTGCAAAAAGCGACAGATTGACACAAATCCACAAAATCCAGTTGCTAACAGTGATGAATATAAAGTGGATCATCAATGAATATGGTGATTGGCTGCAAAATCAGGTTATTTTACATTAAATTTGATATGATAAGATAATTATAAAAAAAAATTATATTAATATATTTAAAGATTTTTGTGTAGTTCATTACAGTAGATACAAACACAGAAGATGGAAACTGAGAAAAAGCTTTGCGTTATGGTTTGAAATGTTATGGTATAAGAATTGAAAGG
This sequence comes from Bassia scoparia, assembly GCA_008642245.1. Classification (NCBI taxonomy): domain Eukaryota; kingdom Viridiplantae; phylum Streptophyta; class Magnoliopsida; order Caryophyllales; family Amaranthaceae; genus Bassia; species Bassia scoparia. The sequence goes on along the minus strand of SNQN01001127.1, from coordinate 102,707 downwards.
TTAATAATAAATGGATACAAATTTCAACCATGGATCGTGATTGTCTTCTAAAGACACAAAAATTCTGAATTGATGTCGAAGCGACGGTGGAAGCCTACTATGAAAACTAAGATTATCTCGAATTAGACTACTATGGAACTTTCAAAGTGTATTATTTCGGCTTCGAATGGGTAGATATACATGAGGTAGAGAGAACAAAAGAAGATGGTAGTGTTTGTGTCAATTTCAAATTATGCATACGGACTAATCTACAAGATGATCCATTTGTATTCTCATCTCAGGCAAAACAATGTTTTTTATGTTGAGATGAGATGCGAAAGGACATGGTTGCATGTTGTTAAAAACAAAACCTAAAAGGACTTATTTGATTTAGGCGATGCTTTACTTTAGTTGTGAGCGTTATGATAGTAATAGTCGTTCTTTCTATTGTTTTTAGGGATGTTTTCCATATTTATTATATCTACTTTGAATATGCGGTTTGTTTGAACATTTTATCTTTACTTTCTTTGAAATGCTTTATATTTCAGTATTTATTATGAGTATTCAGTATTTATTGAACAATGTATCTTACTTCTGAAATGCATTATATTTCAGTTTTTTTATATTGATAATTTTATTCTTTTCCTCTCTTTGTGTGCTCATATTTCCTTTCTTGGCCGCTTTTATCTATATATTACCATTTGTCCTAACGGGGGATGGATTTATTGAACACAGGAACAATCTTTTATACAAAGTTTATGTAAGAAAGAAAAGGGGATATGTAAATAATCTACTTTAGTTAACCAATTAGGCTGCAAATTTTAAATTGAAGTTGTTTCATAAAACATAAATATGTGAATGCTTATATTTCAGTATTATTATGATATCCTATGAAGTTGGTTGGTTAACTAATTGTTTTATTTCTTCTTTAATAGGAAATGATATCGAAGTAAAAGGAACTTTTGGAGCAATGGCTTGTGATGGCAAGGTTTCACAAAAAAGCATGCAACCACCGCGCAAACCTTGCAAACACACAAGTTTCCAAACCTTCTAGCAATCCAAACCTCCTCACTTGACTCTAAACCCGCTAGCCTTGCAACCACCACAAACTCCGTAAACCTACTAGCCTTGCACCTCACAAGCTCCTAAAACCCTAGTTGCCTTGCAACCTCACATGCTTCTAAACCGTCTAGCCTTGCAACCCTCACATGGCTTCTAAAACCTCTTTGACCATTCCATCATCACAAATCGCCCCAAACCACCTTTGAGACATTCTTAGATAATAATGCGGGACCATTTGGCCCTCCAAAAACAGCAAGCATCAGCAGACATTTGGGTACGATATCAGAACCAATCAAGTCGTCATTGGCTGCAAAAAAACAATTACAAACTTTTACCGTATCTCCATCTATGCATTGCTTCAGAGTCTTCAATGCATCAAAAAATCCAACCTAAAAAATCTAATTTGTCACAACCACCTCTGACACCATCAAAAACAGCGTACTCGACCTAACCTTGGAGAAGGCAGCAAAAAAAAAATAATATGATGCAAAAAGGTTAAATCAGGGACCTCGCAAGTGCAACAAAAATCAATGTCATCCCAACAAACTACCACCCTTATCCACAACACAAAAGACATCTCCTACACAACAACAACAACGACACCCTCTGTAATGTTGCAACAAAAAAAGTAGAAAACCTCAAAAAGATATGCAGAAGCCGCCACACTACTATGCAAACAGCCTATTAGTCACTTTCCACTAGAATAGAAATCTCCATTTCCAAAAAAGAGTTGCTCTGGCACCTACAGGAGCAAAAAGCCTGTTATGTCACTAACTTCCCATCTAATCAGAAAATGTGACATTGAGCAGAATCTTAAGTCGAAAGCATGTAACAATAATCAATCTCAGAGATTCGAAGCAAAGTGCCTCAACAAATGGAACGATCTCCTGAACCTTATCGATGCTGAAAGTTATCCAAGGAAATCATAGACTCGGAATATTTTGTCGTCTGAGAGTGTCGACTTGAATGAATGATTGGCAATAGAAGGTACAAGTGCGAAAAAGGCAAATAGCTGTGCTCGACCTCACTTCGTTCCGTTGTTCAAAATTGGCCAGAAAATGTGAAATTTGACGAGAAAGAAGAGTTATAGCATTTTTGTAAGCACGTCAAAAATTGACATACTTAGTAAAATATAATGATATTTTGAAAAATATTTAAATTAATATAATTTCAGATGATTAATTTTATATACGCTCTCTCTATTGCTTATCAACTTTCTTGAAAACTTATTATCTAGCTATTTTGTGGGAAATAAATATTAATTGACAACACTTGACTTTAGATACAAAAGAAAACGTTCACCTGGTAAAGGTCCCGTTTCAAGCTCGAGATATTTGACTGATGGAGATTAAGATACTATTGTTGGAATTCAATGACTTAAACCCAACCTCTTGGAAAAGGTGGATCCATTCTTGTGAGTTTTCTCGGAGATGTTGCAAAAAGAAAGCCTTTTGTCCCGTTGGGGTTTGACTGATTGGCATAAAGAATGAAGAAGAAAATGAAAGTGATATTGTGACTGTTGTTCGGTAGTCGCTGTGTTGTTCATATTATTCAAATTAAATTACATTCGCTAACTATCTTACTGTTATATGAAATTGCAAAAGAATAATCTGCGATCATTCAAAATAGATAATTAGAACTAAACAATTCACAATTATTATTAGAAAAATCATAAGAGTGAAATATTGAATGCATTATTGAACATTTTCTTTCCATTTCAAGTCTCTTAACGACTATGTTATTAACATTTTTCGAATCAAATATATTACTCACTATTTTAGGCTTCTCATTTATAACCGTAAACGCTATGTTTAATGATTGTTCCAAAGGAAATGTAAAGGTTAGGAAAAAGGAGGCTAAACAGATCACATAAAGTAAAGTGGAATAGTGTTCCATTGAAATCCAAGGGAAGCCCAAAAATGAGGCTGCATAAAGAGGGCTCAAAACTCCACCATTCAACATCTTTATACTCTCATCTGCGCTGTCTCTCTTCTTCATGTGCTTTGATGTCAGTTTTTATGGCTTCACTTGCTTCTGTACATACATATTCTTCTTTTTTTTCTTTATTGTTATTTGTGATTGCTGAATTACGACTTTAATGGTTTAATTGTCTTCAATTTGCGATTAGGTTTCATCGATGTTACATGCATGCCATTTTTCCTCTGTTTTTGTGTCCTTTGCTTGATTGGGAAAGTGTGAATGGGAGTTTGATTTTATGGTTGATGAGTAGTAAGCAGAATGAGCTGTACCGATTGGTGATTTGAATGATGGGAAATTGAAGAAGTTTACTTATTTCTTAAATAATAGAGCAAGATTGGTTGGAAGGTGTAATTTGTTTTCCAATTTGTGAAGATTGTTTATTGCTTTGATGATAATATTAGTAATTTCAGAAATTGAATTTGATTTCAAGTCTGATCCTTTCTCTGTTTCTAATTTTCTTCTATGATGGGAATAGGTATGTTTCCTTTATCAAATTTTGCATGCAAATTTTTATTTCAGAATTATCAGAGGAATTTTTAATATGTAACCTCAACTGATATTAGATAAGTAGTGGCTTAGTTAGTTGATCAGTTGATAATCATGTTTTTATTTGGAACGAGCTTCACTTGAGCCCGTTACAAATAAGAAAATCGCTAAATTATAATTGTAATTCTATTTAATATTATGTTTGTACTCCTATGAAAATTTGAACATTATTTGGTATTTATAATTGTTGATGTATGGTTACTTCCTGGTTTAGTATTAAGAATACTGAATTACTTGTGATAGGCTGTTTTGTGTTGGATTAATTTAGGTTTTATAGAGTCATAAATAGTTGCCTACCAAATGCTTTGATTATATGTCCAAAAATGAAATTTTTGTTTTTTATCTGATAACTGCAGGTTCTGTTTTCTAATTTTTCGTCATCTTTCTGACCACTTTTAGCTCTAGGTTCCGTCATCAAATTGTATCTTAAAAACTTATCGAATTTAGGCTCAAGAATTCATTGATTGGGAGTTGTATGCTATGAGATATCTCTCTGCAATATTAAAATTTATGTTGTTTATTCTGTAACTGCAGGTTCTTTTTCTAATTTTTCTCATCTTTCTGACACTTTTAGCTCTATGTTCCTTATAAAAGAAGTTGTAGAACTTATAAGTATCGATGTTAGGCTCTAAGAATCATTGGATTTGGAGTGTATGCTATGAGATATGCTCTCTCAATATTAAAGATCTATGCTGTTTATCATGTCAGGTTCTGTTTTCTATTTTTTCGTCATCTTTGCTGACACTTTTAACTCTAGTTCTTCATCAAAGTTGTAGATCTTAAAATGTTATCGAATTTAGGCTCAAAATCATTGGATTGGAGTTGTTATGCGATGAGATATACTCTCGCAAATTGTAGGGATTCTTTGCTAGCAACTGATATAAACGTGAATTTATTGCTTCCCTTGGAATGTAGAATTTTCTTATCATGATTTAACACTTATTGAATGTTATGGATATTAAGAAGTTTAGTGAACTCTAGAAGCCCACGCCCGAGAGGTTGCCCCAAATTTATTTTGCTTTGATGTACTCCCCTGTTGTCTGTTGTATTGGTTTTGTGAGGGATAATTATTATGCTATGGAATTGTATGGCTATGAGATATGATCTCTGAAATTCTAGCAAATTGCACTGAGCCTTTACACCATGATAGATTGCACTCAATGCTTTGACATATAGCCATATGAAGTTTTGAACGACTTTATTGAATTGCAATAAAGCTAATTAGATGGTAATGATTTTGTTTTAAAGTTTGACTAGAACACACTCACTCTGTATGATAGAGTTGGGTTCTGATGTGTAAACTGGAATTAATATATAACAACTATTCTGTAACTTGCATTTATATTATATGTAACGAGACAAACTATTCAATGTCAGTTACAAATACATAATATATTTAGTAACGGAAACATACTCAGTGTCCGTGTACAAATAATTTTTGTAACAAAACATTATTATTGTCCTTACAAATAGGCGTTTACAAATAGCATTTTTCCCACTAGTGAACTATAAAAATGAAATTTTCTGATTCTATCTCAGATATTGCTGATTGTGTTTCAGTTGATTTTGAAATTTCTGAAACCTGATAGCTACGTGTATTATAATTGCTACTGTATTGTATTAATTTGACTGTATTGCAGGAAGGATTAAAATGTGAGATTATGGTGTTGTGTTTCCAATTTCAGAAAGTCTTGCAATTTCAGTTCATTAATCATTTTTATTGGCTACTAGCACCTTATATTCTTGTAATATTATTATGCCAAACTTACCATTAGATACGCTTCCTCTATGTATTGTAAACATCTAATTAATTTTGTTTTATTCTTTCAGGATCATTTTGTGATACCCAGTGGAGAATTATTCAACAACGCAATATTGCATCGCACGTCCAAAATATGGAAGAATATAGAAAATTTTCTTGAGGAGTAGTTACTTTTAATCCTAAACGAACAAAGGACGAGAATTATTAGAATCGACCTGATGGAGTCAGTACACAAAATTGCGAATAGATTTGGTTGACTATGTTTTCACCAACTTTTAAGGTATGTTACCTTAAAAGGTAAATTATTAGATTAGAAGAGCGTTTTGAAGGTCCCCCTCAGGATCCTCTTACCCTAATGTAGGATCATTTGGTGCTACACGTTACGGGAAATAAACTTATATTATTGGAAATTTTAACCGTGGATTCATATTTTTTATATAGAAATTATCAAAACTGGGAAAAGATGCCCGGAGCATCACCAAGCGCATATTCACTTCAGAGTGCCTACGAAGCTTTGCAACCGAAGAGCTATCTTGTAAATTTTTTTCCTGACTTTCATTGTTTTGTCATTAAAATCATGTTTCCAACTTGTTATGATTCAATTTCTCGCTTTTTTTTAGAGAGAAGAAAAAGCGAAAGTTCAGTGAACTAGATTTCTATAGGAAATTTACACAAGAAAGGATGGAAGTTTCCAAAAGAGGGCCACATTGGTCTCGCCAATTCATGGTATAACATGGCATATAAGTATTACTTATGCATGCCATCATATTTCATTACTATGATTAATCTATATTTCTAAATTTTTATAAAGAAGATTGCAACTCGTAAAGTCGAAGAAAACACATTAGCTAGTTCTTCTACTTCCAAGTCGAGGGTTGAGATTGAGAATAAGGTTCTTTTAATGAGGCTTATGCTACAAAGCTATGTTCCTAAAACGTCCTTTTGAATTATGGTTTGGCCGTGAAAACAAAGGACATATTTGGGGTCAAGGCTTGATAAGGGAAAAAGCTTCTAGCCATATTGACCCATAATGTTGTTGAATGCGAAGAACTTAAAAGCAGAATTATAGAGTAAAGAAGCCAAAATCAAGCCTTTAGAGAACAAATTCGATGAAAACAACCCAAAACATTTCTAAATCATTTGCTTCTCAATTTGCTCACGTTTTGAAGGAAGTGCGCGAGTGAAATGCTTCGGCACAACTTTTAGATGCTGCGGAACGGCAATACACTTTATCGATACGTCAGGTTTTACGACCACAACTAAACGTTTCCTTTTGCAACTCCTCCACTTTGTGTCTTTGTTGATGTGATAACTTATGAATTAAATAGTAGATGCATGATGTAGAATTAGAGTTTTGGTGAAAAATGGCACTTCTGTTTTAGTAATAAGATTACTCTGATTTCTATCTCCCTACATTCACAAATCAATATATACCCTATGCTCCATGTTAGTTTTAGCTAAAGTAAAGAATAGTAAATGACTTGTTCGATTATTTGTTTTTTTTGACAATTTTTATTGTTCTTTTAATTTGTAGATTCCAAAGGTCAAGTCGGCGACGCAAAGAGTAGACAGTTCTCCATTTACATGATGAAAGGATGTAATTTAAAGTTTAGTTTCAACAATTGATGGATTATCAATTAGAGTGGTCATTTGTAAATTATAGGTAGTGTTGCATTTTATTTATTTTTTGGTTAGAACAAGAATTTGTCAGTGAGACAACACTATATATTATATTTTGTAGTTTCTTTGAATTAGCTTGTTTGACTACTTAATTAGAAATTACTCTTTAGCTATTTTTGGGTTTGCAAAGACCTTCATATTCATATTGAATTGGATGATGTTAATTATTATGATATTATTGTACTTTAATTTTTGTCATTAGGAATTTAGTTAATGTAGGGTTTGGAACCCTTTGGTTTTCGTCTTATTTAGGGCCATGTGCCTTTGGTTATAATTTAGTAATTTTGTTATTTTAATGTTGATATTAGTTATTAAAAAAATTGCAAATTATACGGCTTTAAAGCGTTCATAAGTTTAGGCGCATTTGCCTACATATGAAATTATTTTTTGGATAAAAAAAGCGTCCTTAATTTCAAATAAAAGCGTCACAATACTTTGACAATAAAAAGCGTCACAATGATTTCCACATGGACAGTAAAAAGCGTCACAATTTACATTGCAGTATCGCTTTAAAGCGTCACAATATGGAACTATAGTGACATCAAAAAGCGTAGTTATATAGCCACGCTGAAAATAATGACGCTTTTAGTGACGCTTTCCCAAAGCGTCACAATGCAATATAGTGACGCTTTTTGCTGTCGCAATAAGACAAAAAAAGCGTCGCAATTGGCCTTGTTTTTTTGTAGTGTACATAAAATCTTACACAAAAAAGGGTGTTGTATCTTCATTTTGACATTGAAATCAATGTACAAGATTGGAATCTTTAATGTATAACAACTCGCTAAAAATTAGAAGAAATTAACGATATTAAAAATTATAGAAGGGATATAAAAATAAGACATTGCAAAACATTCAAAAAATTATTTATTAAATGCTTTTGAATGCTATCATGAGTGTGCTATCAAAACACAAATTAAATTTTAATGATGAACCCAAATAAAAATAATTAAATTCATTCATGCACGTATCGCGTGTCAAAAATACTAGTGTATTCATAAAACCTGCATTTTCTTAGTTGTTCTCTAATATACTATAAGACATTACCCGTGATTTAGAACTCACTATCACTACTCGAAATTGTCATCACTCCACTTTTCTATAGCTTATTAGATCATGATAGATGGTTGTAAATTAGAACAAAAATGAATTAGAGATCGAGTCAATTCTGAGTTTTAAACATGCATTTCAGCAAAAGTTAAACAACATCAACTGGAAATGTTATAAATCACAAAATTTGCTTATTATTTAGAAATGAATCATATAATCGGATGACTATGAGCATACTAAGAGATTTCTAACAACTAAATAATGCCTCTATTATTCAACTAATATTCATGTACCATCTAAATTTTTGACACTATTTACAAAAGTTGGATAAGGAGAACCAAGAATACCCATTTAAAACATCTTTAACAATTGAAACTTACTACGGAGTAATTAATTAGTTTTGCATATGTTCATGTGCAAATGAAATCACATATTACATATTCTTTATATGCAAATCGATCATATACTAATTAGATTCACAAAAGGTACATAATTAGTTGAAAATGCTCGAATAAAATAACTAATTTTTTCATATAGTTTGTTGTGAAATATACTTTAACAACTAAAAATTGCAAGAATATAACTCCAAAAATCACAAATTGTACCCATATTTATATCAAAGTAGCAAATGGAAGCAACGTAAACCAACAAATTAAGATCATTGAAATAGAAAAATAATGCCCAAAATTCACCCTAAATCTAAAAAACAATAACAAACTCAACATACAAATTAAAATACAAATTACAATTGTGACACAAATTAAAAACAAGAAAATAGGGGGGAAAACGAAGGAAGAAATTATGTATCAACCTAATGAAACATTATTGCTAACATTAGAAATACAAATAGCTGGAAAAGAAGGAAAGAAGATTGGAATATTAAGAGACTTTTGAGGGAGAATGCAAAAGGTTGATACAACTATAAAGGAAATTGATTAGTTGAATTTTTTTTTTTAGCTTGACAAATCTTTTAATCTCTTCGTATGCTTGTATTATTTGTTGTACCTTTATTGAATATTTGATATTAGGCTGATTGTTGACATGTTATAGTATAATTAATTAACCTTTGATATTGTATTGAACAATTGTTTGTCATCCCTTTTAAAACAGAAGTGGAAGCCAAAATAAACAACAAAAACAATATCTACAATGAATTATAGTGCCACTTGTTAACTAAATAAAAGTATAAGAATCATGATTCATGAGAGATTGGGAGAAAGTATGATAAATATATTTTTAAGGGCTTGTTTTTATATGCTAGGTATAGATTTCATAATGAAGTTAAATTTCATCTCTTCATATTAAAATTTTCAAGTAACTTTCAAAATCCTTCGTCTCCCTCTAACTTTTCCCATCCCCATATTAATTCACTTTTTTTTAACCTTTTCCTCTATTTATTAATTCTTTATACTCTTAAATCTTAATATGATTTTATCTTTCTATTTAATAAGTTTACATACTTCCTTGGTATCTTAAAATTTTAATAGAAACTAAGTTACTTTTTCATTATATATTAACACTTCTCACTTTGACTAAGATTTGAGACTTGAAAATAGAATTGTGGTCTAAAGTATTTTCTCCTAATTGTCTAATTATTTTAAATAGATTTTCAATGTGTAATTGTAATTTGATTCTTATGTATACTGTGATTTGTTTTGAATTAAAAGGTTTAATTTTGACAAGCAACTAACAAATGCAACTTTTCGTAGATTTTTGTAATGGCAGTTCTAGAGGTGGCCATGATGTGTCGTGCCACAACGGTACGGTCCATGTGGAAAGCCTATGGGCCTTATACATCGGTGGGTCGTGTCTATATGGGTCAAGGGCCGAGCTCGTGCTAATTTTTTTAAAAATAAGTCTCGTGTCCAGCGCCACTCACATTTCGTGATGTTCCGGTGCGTATCGTGTCACATGTCTGTCTTATAATTCTTTATATTTTTTAGATTTCTGTTTTAAAAAAACATGCTCATGCGTGGGTCGGCTCACATGCTTGGGTTGGGCTCGTGCCATCTTTGAAAATTGTTGTTCACAACCCTGTTAAGAAAACAAATATCATTAGACTTTGTTGACTAATATTGACCAAGATACGACATTTTACAACAACATCGATTTGGCGATAGAGACACAAGCGCCAGAAAGAATGAGTTAGAAGATGATCCATTGCATATGGCCCAAAGGAGAAAGCCCAGTAAGAGTTGAACGGAGTTTAGAGGGAAAAGGAAATGCATTCAAATGGGAAGCGTCAAATAACTGTCGTCGATGAGTAACTGGCATAACTTCCACMCMCCCCCCCCCCTCCCCTCCCCCACGATTTTCATCACTCATAGCCTATAAATAGAGGACTTCGGATTAAAGCAACAAGAACAACAACACATCAAACAAGCAATTTATCTTCTTTAACATCTACTGCTTTCTTGAGTTGCACTTGGTTTAATAGCCAAGTATAGTTTAGAATAGGTTAGCATTAGCATAGTATAGTCTATCCTCATGTATCAGTAGTTTGGTACTTTATTCCCGATTGTGTGTACATGGAGGTAATCATCCTTCCTTATAATACATTTGTAGTCTGACTCTATCGTTACTATTTCATTGGAAAGCTTTCGTATCTTTTCGATCTTGTTTGTCTTAAACTTCATTTTTATCTCACACTAGGTTTAATTTCCAAAGTTCAATACTTTCCTTAGTCTTTGTCTACAATCCTAGGGGCCATTTACGTCAGTGAGGTTATTCATATAACCAGTAACAAGAGGGGCAGTCCCCTACCGCACTAAAAATAATATTGGACGGCTGACTTGTTGGTGAAGTGCAAAATCACAACAGCAAAACAATTCATGGCTCGTTAGCATGCATCTCGTGTCGTGTCATGCCAGAAATAGGCTCATACTAGACCATCTTAGATCAACTTGTGCCATGTCAAAATAGCTCTCATGCCGACTTGACCCCTGTTCAGTTCTAGGCAATTAGGACACATATCTATGTTGCTCCTTTATTTAATGATGAAATTAAGTATTGCTCAATTTTGTTTGGAAAATTTGGTCACTCATGCCCAGTGGCGGATCCATGTCGGGTTCACCGGGTTCATTGAACCCACAATATTTTTGGGGAAAAACAATTAAATATAAATGAAATCATTAAAGAAGCATAAAGATTGTGTTGGCTCAGTTGGTTTTTTGTCTCAAAATGCGGAACCCTCCCATATGTGCATCCTGTTTTTTTTTCTTTTTGTTTGGACTCTTTCCTTAAAAAGTTCGCAACAAACCCTCAATAACTCGTATCTATTTTCTCTCATTTCCTCCTGCCGACTCGCAACCAAGTCAGACATCAAGTATAGAACTTGTACAACTTTGTTAATCTTTAAATTCTTGAATTTTTTTATGCTATTTAAATTCTTTAATTCTAACTTAATTATGTTTTGTAAATTGTAAGTTAACCGAGTAGTGAAGTCGTAACTATTGAATGTTTGAATTGTTAAATGGTTGGACTTGTTGAATGCTTGAATAATGAGTTATTGATGCTTAATTGTAATTGAATTGTTGTCTTGTTAAATTGAATAAGAAATTTTGTTACTGAACTATTTAATACTTGAATTTTCTCTTGTTTTTTTCATGAAAAAGTGAGGGTAGACCTCAAACAAAGAAACTAAACTCCGCAAATTACATGGCAATTAATCGTGGCAAAGTCAAACCTAAAACATCATTGCTAAGTGTAGGCATGTGTCCTTATCGAGCCTTGTCCTACGTCGATTTCGTTTGTGGGCTTGAGCAACGGTTCCCGCACCTGAGTGCGTTGGAGTAGTGTAGTCGAGTGGGAAATCGCCACCGTGCCTATACAAGTTAATCACAAACGCTCAAAATATTTGTGCCAATTTAATGGCCCCACTGTCTGCTTTAGTAACCAAGTCATGGGTTCGGAAACAAGGTATGGAAATAATCTTTGACACAATCCGCCCGCATGTAGCGGCCTCGATCTACTCGGTCTCAATGTAATTCCATTCGATCAAATCCATTGAATACACAACAACTTGACAATTTTATCCTTAGGAAGCGTTCTAGCCTTGGAAATCTATTAATAGAGTGAGTTTATATCATGCACATATCACTACCTAGCCTAGAAGTGATCATGGGCCGGGTCGGGTCGAGTTCGGGCCAGTCTTGGCTTGTGGATCTAGGCCCTTTGATCGGGCCGGATGGGCTTGAATTCGAGCCTAAATTTGTTGTCCAAAGTCCAAAAAATGGATCGGGCTTTTCGGGTCGGGTCCAAAAATTCAACTAAATGCATAAAAAATGTCGACCAAAGTCCGCACAAAACATGGGAAAAATCGGGCCAGGCCCGGTCAGGCCCGATTTCGGCCCTAAATTTCTTGTCCAAAGCCCGTAAAAAATCGGGTCGGGCCGGGCTAGGTTTGATCACCTCTAACCTAGCCTAATTGTTGTGACCACTTCAAAATAATCAAATTAATAAGGTGCTTAAAATCCGTTTGTCAATGATTAATCTTAATTTAATGTGATTCCGATCTTGTTCAAGCATTCAAAATAAAGCATCTCATACATAAACAATAATAAAAATATATATGCAATGATAATCTATATGCATAAATATAAAACTCAAATATATAAATCAAACTTACCTTGTATCGCTATCAACACAAAAGAAAACAAAGGTTAGTGTATCAAAGCTTGGCTTCCAATTGAATCGCTTATCACAACCAATAAAGTAGATTGTTAGTATTGACAATTATGATTAAAACAATTGCGATAAAGCGAAAACGATTGAAAACAAATAAATCTACATGATTGAAATTCAAATGCAAAATAAACGAAAAGTATTATATTAATAAAAATCAATAATAAAAGAAGAGAGAGAGTTAGATTGAATAGACTCAGAATTTGTACCTAGATTCGCAAATGAACGACTCCGAAAGTTGGACGGATTCGAAAACCTTGGATGTTGTGAATGATTTGTGTTTTTGTGTGAGAGAGATTTTTTAGAGCTTTGAATTGCATTAAGCACGAGAGAATTTGTTGATTGAATACTAATTTTCGTTGATCTTCGATTAAGCATCGGGAGCATGTATTTATAAGAGTTTTGAAAAGATAGATAGAAAAGGAAAGAATCGGATATACAATCAAGATAGTATATACGGTCATGATGACTATATATACGGTTGCCTCAACCATATATACGGTTGGTTGACGTGGCAGCCACGTCAACCGATCATATATACTCGATTCCTTTTTCTATCTATCTTCCTTCGAAAATTTTTATCCGTATTTAATTTTCGCATCTAATTTGTTGTCCGAATTAACCTTTATCCACTTTTGGATAGACTTGGTGAACAAGCTTAATCTTATAGAATATTCTGGATTATTCTCAATTATCTTGATTTATCTAAGAATTTCTGAATTTATTTATCTTTGAAAATCAACAATATCACGGAAAGAATACTTATTTAACTTTTTTTGGAGCATTTGGAAGGGATTAGAATGCCATCACTTTTGAAAAAAAAAAAAAAAAAAAGAAGTTAACATCCAGTAATCCCGTAGACAGTCGCCTCCGTAGAGCTAGAGCCACTTTAACTCAAAAGAATGAGTGCTTTGATAGGCTTTGATGATTTTTTTAAAGAAATATCACGAGCCCTACACACAAGACTTTTATCTCAAGATCACCTTGGCAAGGCGTCACCTCAAACTCACCCATTCACAACACAAGAATAAGTTCTAAAAGCTCGATCGCATGTACATATATAACATGATCGACAACACCCCTCTTCTTTATTTTATGGTTGAAGTAATTAATGACTATTCACCACGAGGTACAATTGACATTTGAGTTAGGGGCCCACAAACTTATCATCAAAGTAGACAATCTCTTAGTTATCAACATGTACTGTACTATTAATGGACTATATTATGCAGTACATGAGATTATGTTGAATAGTGTGGAAACATAATTTAATTAAATAGTGCAAAATAAAGATTGATTCATTGACTATTGAGCTACTTCTATTCAATCTTCCTAGCGTAGGGAAGACCAAACCAATATATTTGAACTTCTCAGGTAAAACACTAAATCAACAAGGTGTACTTCTATAAATTTCATAAATTAATTCAACAAATATTTGTCAACTTCTATTACAATATCAACTTTTCAAGTCGACCCATTTAATAGATTTTCAGTAAATGCCTAAGAAACTCACATATACATAATCAATGATAATTAAACAAATATTCTCTTCAATTCTTATCAATTCTACTCTAGTATTTAATTATTTTACTAGGTTATGAGCTTAGCTTAAAGTTTTCAGGTTATTCAATTCAAGGGTCATGAACTCATGAGTCATATACAGAGTATCTCATTTTTTAAAATATTCTTTGCACCAAATAAAGAAGTTACATACGTATTATATTCAAATTGCATTGTCAATGTACATATATTACCATGTTAGTGGACCATCTCAATTAAAAGTTTTTTATAACATTTATTAAATAATCTCGTACGAGTAATTACATGTTTTTTGAGAAAGCACGACAATAACCATTGAAATTTCTGGTATTCTAGTTAGATGAGTACTTAATAAAGAATGGAACGTGCTGACGGAAAACTTAATGACTTCCGATAAATGGTGGTATTTTCTAAATAAAAGTATGTTATTAAGTAGTTATTTTTGAAAACACTTTTTATAAGACGATTTTGACAAATTTTCTCATTTAGTTAAAAAACATTTGTTGATATGATGCATTGGAATTTCAAATGAACAAGTATTTCAAAGTTCTATCACTTCTTCTGTGGTATAATATATACACAAATACATACATGCTGATGAATAGTTGAATAGTATATATATTTTATTTTATATAATTAATAAATAATAATCATATTATAGGCATATAGCTTGCAAGGTGCACGTCAAAGTTACAAACTACATCAAGTTAATTATTATTATAATAAAATGAAGTTTGAATTGTCAAAGTAAAGGCAGTAGAGCAAGACTTGGAAGTTGGAATCATAGAACAATTATTCCCATTTCGATCTTAAATTAAACCCAATTCATCACTTGAACTGTTCTATAAATACGACAATTCAGCTATTTCAGTTTAACCCAATTCAGATCATCACTGCTTGTATTAAAATGGCCAATCCTAAGTACTTGAGCCTGTTCGCTATTTGTCTCATTTTGGTTTGTTTTGCGACCACTGGTAAGTTATTTATCCAACCCTTTCTGATAATTTATCAAATCCACTATTCCGTAAATGTTTTGGTCGTGTTGTCAACTTGTTCTACGACTACTACGAGTAGTTGTTAGAGTTATATACATGTTTTGATCAACGACTAGCAGAAGAACATGTTCGGTTACTAGATTCGTTAGGAAAATAAGCTATTGATCCTTTCATCAGCCTCCTGAATCATACAAAAACAATTATATATGTGCTGTTACAAGATGCTATGGGGTTGCTTGACTAAGCTAAGTCTTCAGAGATCTATCCAATGATATAGAATTCAATCAATCACAAATTCACAACCTATAGAGCCGTCTTACATGTTTTAGTGGCCTACAAATTAGATTAATCAAATGTATTATGTATTTATACGATTCATTAGAAAAAATACGGAGTACATGCATGCTTACTAATTAGGGTTCATATCATTTCAGAAATCGAACGGGCGGAAGCAGTTGTTGCGGGTTCTGCTATAAGGCTGTTGCTAAGAACCCTAAATTTCAAAAAGATATGGGATGCAATAGACAACGGAGAAAAGCTACATGATCTACTGCCTAATTGTACAGAATTAAGCAGCAATGATTCAATAGTTTGCCCAGGAAATGATGATGATACTAACTGCATCAAACAGTGCAACAACTTGGGAGTCAGCAACGGTTGGTGCTTGGACTTCATTGGATTCAAAGCTCGTTGCATCTGCTCAGATTTCCGTCACTGCTTTCGTAATTGATTTCGTAATTGATGTTATACTCTGTATCTAATGTGTGTCTTTGCATCAACTTAACCCGGAATCAGAAATTAGGGTTTGGATTATTGGTATTAAGATTTGCAGCGTTATGTACTAACGATTATATCACATAATAGTAACTTGTGTATATCACATAGTATATGTTACATTTATTGAAATTGAGGTTGTTGACTGTTCAGGTCTTTAAACAAAATGATAAAGTATATATTATATTCTTGAGCCTCAACTATCAACTTAAAATTTTGATTGAGATGATCCGATTAACACAAAATTCTCCAAGCAAATTCAAGATTATATAGAGTTTCCTTCCTTCTAGAGGCATTAGGCAAGGGGACCCACTATCCCCTTACCTTTTCATCATTTGCCTTGAACTTCTCTCCACTCTCATACATGATGCTTGTGACAAACAACTTTGGTCCCCTTTCTCTTTGAGCAAGAATAAGGTCTCTATCTCCCATCTTCTTTTTGCCGATGATATCCTTCTCTTTGGGGAGACAAATCCCGAAACAATTCTTACCCTTCAAAATATCCTTAGCATTTTCACCTCCCATTCGGGGCAAACCGTCAATCTCTCCAAAAGCGTCATTCTCTTCTCCTCTAACATTCCCCCTTCCATTAAAGAGCATTCTTGTAACATCCTTGAAGCCTCCTTTATCTCCCCGTACCTTGGCTTCCCCCTTCTTTCAAACAAGCCCAAAAGGAAAGATGTCCTCTTCATCCTCCAAAAAATTCAAAAAAAAATTAGCACTTGGAAGACAAATTTCCTCTCGAAACAAGGGAAGCTAGTCCTCATCCAATTTACTTTGAACTCAATCCCTAACTACTACATGCAAGCTATGCAAGTCCCTTCCTCCATTCTTGATGATATAAATAGCTCTATGTCCCGCTTTTTATGGGGGAAGGGAAGTGGAGATAGGGGTCTTCCCCTTGTCAATTGGTTCAAAATATCAAAGCCTAAAGACTGTGGGGGGCTTGGAATACGTTGTTGCAGAACCCTCAACAACAAGGATCAAGGTCCTCTTAAAAGGGGAGAAGACACTTTAAAGCTTGCAGACTGTTTTCAGAATGGCATCTTCAACCCCCAATCCATATCCTTTACTCTGCCAGTTTCCATCCTTAACCATCTCCCCCACTGCCATGCTTTCTCCTCCCTTCTCCACTCTCACCCATGACAATGCTTTCAGTTTCAAGAAAGCTATGTCATCCCTCCTACCACACACTCTTCCTAATCCAAATCTAAAATGGATCTGGCATCTCCCCATCCCACCAAAATACAAGTTCTTCCTTTGGTTAACTTGTCAAGATAGGCTGCCCCACAAAGCCCTTCTAGCTTCAAGGCATATAATTCATTCAGATTCCTGTGCCTACTGTCCCATTGTCTCTGAAACAGCCCCCCATATTTTCCTCCATTGTCCCCAGGCCTTAGAGGTCTGGGACCTTCTCTCCCTCAATCCCCAAACCTCTACCCTCTCCTTTGTCCTCTGGCTCAAGCACAACCTTAGCTTACTTCCTTCACTCCCCCCTCTCATAACCTACCACTTCCTTGGCACCTTCTCTTTGTAAGCACTCTTTGGTGTATTTGGTTACGCAGAAACGAGTCTATATCCTCCAATACTCACAAGGATGCTGCTCTAGTCAAAAGAGATGCATTGAGAATTGCTTGGGAATTACATGGTTCCACTCCCTTAGCTTGCAATATAACATACCTACTTTGATCCAAGCAAATTGGTGCCCCCCATCTACTGGATCTCTTCTTTTCAATGTGGATGCCTCTCTTGAGCAATATTCAAATGTTGCTGGAATTGCAGGTGTTTGTCGCACCTCCTTAGGTGTTTGGCAACTAGGTTTCAAATGTAGAAGGAAGGTCCAATCCCCTTTGGAAGCCGAGCTTTTTGCCATATTTGAATGCATGAAGTTAATACTGCAGCATGGTTTGCATGATGTTATTATATTTTCAGATTGTAAGACTGCAGTTGAGAGGATCGGTAGTGATCACTTGGCTAAAGATCATGTGTTTCACTTGGTGACACTATGCAGGGGCCACATCAATGAAAGACATGGCATCAGTTTAGTGCATGGCAGCATGGGAGCAGGAAAACAAATGAAGTAGCTGATAGGTTGGCTAGAAATGAAAGAGTTGACTTCTCTCTTATTGTACAAAACAGTGCTCTACTGTCTTATTTGAACCGGATGTCTATTTTGAGCTTGTACTTGAGGGAACTTTCCTCTAACACTTTTGGTTAATTTAACTTTGCTCCTGCTTGCACCAAAAAAAAAAAAAAAAAAAAAAAAAAAAAAAAATAGAGTTGAAAGTTTTAGGTTTCAAATTTTTGGTCAATATCACCCTACTATTATGTTATTTATACTAGATTGTTAGGATCATGTAGATGATTTCACCTTGAATGCCCACAATTATCAATTGGGGTATAAGTTCCTATATACAAGCAACACATAAAACACAACAAATAAGTTTGTCGTGCAACATGCACGACATGGACTAATAAGATTCATATCAAATTATATTCTTATTTTGTGGAATTTTTGTAAATTCATACTTTCTCCGATCCATATTAATTGTAACATTCCCTTTTCACACTTGTCGATGCATATTTTATATTCGTTATATCTTTAGTTGTGTTTTACCAAAATTATAAAAATTAGATTAAAAAAAATACACATTGAGACGAATCCAAAGAGATCCCACATAATTATATTTTCTTACATGTATAAACACAAGAACTAATTATGTAAAAGATTATAAATAGTGTTAAATAGTCAAACGTTGCAACTATAGTGAATCGGAAGAAATACTAATTAGTCATTGTCTTTAGATGTTGCTTTACCAAAGTGGATCTTATGTTAATGAGGGATGCCTAGTCCATCCAATGGATTGACGAAAATTGTCAATTCAATGGCATTTTAGTGAATAAATCGAATATTTTATTTACAACATTGCCATTTATCTTTTTCTTTATTTTCATTTATTTACCAAAATACCATTGAATTGTCAATCCATTGGATTGACTAGGAATTTTCCTATGTTAATTAAATGGAATACTATGCAATAATAAACTCTGTCTTAATTCAGGTGTGTTTTACGTTTAGTACGTGTTACTCCATATAATAGATCAACCTTCATCTATGTATGTAAAATTCACTATATTATCCTTGAACCTTTTTTTTTTTTTTTTTTGGTGTCACGGTGCTTCAACACTTTGAAAAGTTGTGGTTCTTTCAATTTAATCGCTACACTTGGGGTTTTTACTAGGACTGTCAATTTGGTTATCAAGCTGATTATTGAACTGAAATAACTGAATTAATTGGACTGAAATGAACTGTAACTAAATTCAACTGAACTGTATCAAACTGAAACTGAATTGAACTAATATATAAAACTGAAACTGAACTATAACTGAACCGAACAAACTGTAACTGAAATTAACCGTTTGAAAACTGAAATTAACTGTTAACATAAAACTGAAACTGAAATTAACTGAACTGAGATTAACTGAAACTGAGACTAACTGAACTGAGATTAACTGAAACTGAACGTAACTGAACTGTAAGCAACTGAAACTGTAATCAACTAAACCAAAATAAACTGAACCCGAACTTAACCGAAATGCAATCAATTTAACTGAAATAAAATTAACYGAAATGCAATCAATTGAACTGAAATAAACTTAACCGAAATAAACTGAAACTAAAATTAATTGAAACGAAACTGATATCAACTAAAATTGAAATTAAACTGAAATAAATTAGATAATTAAATAAACAAACTATTTGAATCTTAATAAATTAATTTCAACGATTAATTATCTTCTATGTACTGTATAAATTAATTTGTAAAAGTTATGGATCAATAGACTACTTTGATGTCATGACATTAGCTTTCCGTCCAATGTTAAAAGCATTTTCCCTCCAACTTTCTAAAGGCATTTGCATAAGTAGGCATGGATTGATGACATGGTATTACCTTTTGCCATTGATTAGTTAGGCATGGATTGGTGGCATGGCATTAATTTTTGCTATTGATTAGTTAGTCTTGGATCGAATCATTGACATGGCATTAGTTTTTGCCATTGATTAGTTAGTTTTGATCATTGACATGGCATTATATGTTACCTTATTTTTGTGGATAGTAATTATATTAGAAATACTAGATTTTTATGTTATTATTGTATTATTGAGTGATATTTATTTAGTTTTAAAAGTTCACTGTATCCCATTGTTTAATCTGTTTCTAATTTATTATTATTGTGTGCATTTACTACTTGTAAAAAATTAGAGATAATGTATGTATTGCATTTATTGATTAAATATATAAATTAAATTAGATATATTTTATTAGTGTTCTTAAACCTTGTTTAAAATCAAATATATTAACGTAGATAGTTTAAAAGGTTAGCTAGCTATGATTGATAACTAAGATAGAGTTGGTTAATTGAACTAGTTTATATAATGTTATTGGTATTTATATAATTCTATATTGAAATCGAAAGCGTACAAAATTACACCCAAAAAAGATAATCTTTGAAATATTTCATGAGTTTATTTATGAAATTGAAATAATTCGATTATTATGAACGACCTATCAAGTTGAAATAATTAAACTCAGGAATAAAAGAGAGACTTCAGTTAACTAGTTCGTTTATGGTTCGTATAAAAAATTTGAAAAGATTTGAATCATCATCTAACAATCTAATTTATAACTTTTGACATGGTTGGTATACTCTGCAGATAAGGTAAGATATTTATATGATTATATACATATGGAACTATGATAATAATGAAAATCAGACAGGGTTTTAGGCACAAACTGACAATGTAATCTACACCTTGAGACATGGTTTATATGGTCTTAAGACAAGGTTACGAAAACAATATGCACTAATTATAATTGTACAATGATTGAGAATTCTTAATCACTTTTCAATTCTAATCCTTACTTACAGGAAAGTCCCTCATATCGGGAACTCTGTCATAATATCATAAAGGGAACTGTTACAAGTGGTATTAAACATCTTTTATTTAGCGAAACAATGTAATTAAGTTAATGATTTCTATTAGAAACTTCATTCTAAGACTAATCGAATTAGATACTCTTGCTTTTTCAATCATCATATAAAAGTAGACATTAAGATATCAACCCATAAATCAACTATAACCTACCATATCAAACATCTAATATGCTCTTTCATACTAAATGTATGAAACTCTATCGTTATTAGACTGTTGATACAATCATTTATATCCTTAAGAGATGTATGTATGTATTGTCGTAAAGCATCATAATTATTAACTTCGATATCATATGGAGTTTACTTTGATCTTATACGGAGTTGATTAGTTGACTTTGATATCTTATATTGATAACTCAATGACATTTATCTTGTTCTCATAGCCGAACCCACTTTCAACCGATCAGAACTGGATAGGATCCCAATTCAATTGAATGGAATTCATCCGTTATCAACCAAAATCGAACTGAAATGAATCACGTTTCAACTAAATTATTGATCTAAACTGACACCAAGTTACCAACCAAAATCGAACCAAACTGAATCACAGCTCAACCAAATTAAGTTGAACCGATACCAACCAAAACTAAACTGAACTGAATTGGATTTTGCTTCAACTGAATTGAACTGAATTGTTATCAACCAAAACTGAACTGAACTGAACTTTTATTTTAACTGCATTGAACTGAACTGTACTCAACTGAACTGTTTCAATCCGCCCAAAACTGAACTGAACTGAACCGAASTTGGTCAAACTGAATTGAACTGAACTGCTACCAACCGAAACTGAACTGAACTGAACTGTACTGTCATCAAACTGAATTGAACTGAACTGAATTGAACAGAACTGTTTGGTTTTAACCATAACTGAACTGTTGAACCAAATTGACAGGCCTAGTTTTTACAAATTCCTATGCAAATGTTGGGGATGAAAGAGATTGAGAGAAAAAATAAGGAAATACATGTGAGAGGAAAGATATAGAGATAATATTTTCCCAAAAAGTAAGTGTAGTAACCAGTAAATAATGTGAAACATGCATTAAAAGGGAAGAGTAGCGAGTAAAATGAAACAGAAGAATTATTACAATTAATTGGTAGTTTACAAGTAATCCATCTATATTGATACATGATTATAGATATCTATAAGATTTCAAGGCCTCAATTATAAGTTTAGACTTTAATTTGAAATAATTCACTAACACTAGCAAGCTAAGATTCAACCTAACAAGAAGCACAAGAGATTTGAATCTTATTCAACCATCAACTTCACACTCCACATACATTGAAATATTAAACAATACATTAGACACATGCGCTCCATTTACATTTCAATTCAATGGCCTGGATTGGCCTCTCAAGTGAGGGAACGTGATAGAAAATATACATTATTCATGTGTCTCAACCATGAATTTAAGCATTTGTTTATAAAAATCTAAGTCTGTAATGATGAGCTTTTGAAGAAGCCTTGAATTAAAGCTATCCAAATATCGAATAAACACCTTTGTAGAAGTTCTACGTCTCCACTTTATATCCATCCTTATGGAAGAGGTGACTTTTAGCCTTTTAGGTATGTTTCAATGTTTCATTTGACACATAATTTGGGCCTCAGGCCCAAGAAAACCCTTTTGGCCTTTTGCTGATTATTTTTTCTGATAAATTATTCTACACAAACCCCCTACCTAGTAATATACAACTCTCACTAAATTTTCAAGTAATATTTTGATTTTTTGTTTATTTTAATTATACAATCTTTATTTTTTTTTAAAAAAAAAATACAAATTCCTTGATTTTTACTCTCTACTAAATTATGACGTGACGAAGGGTTATATATAACAATATGAGGATGAGGAAGGGTTGTACAATATAGAGGTTGATTTTTTTTCTCCAAAGGAGATATCCAAAGCAACAGCATCTTTCTATTTATTGTTGGTTGCTATACTAATCTCCTTATTAAATAGATGGTTACAAAACTAATTGACTACGTAAAATCGTTATCAATCACCTTGTATTCTTGTAAGGTCAAAGACATCTTCCTTCAATTCTGCAACATCCACCATTTTTATAACTTTTTTTTAAACAGAAAAGGAACTTCATTAAAAGGACTTGGATGGAAACACCAAGCCTAAGCAACGAATATAGTTTAACAACAACACAGCAAGCTTATCCTTGGAAGGAATAAGCCCATGCACAAAAGAGTCCAGAAGCCGAAATATAAAATACAACTTAAACCATAACAGGGTCAAAGCAATAACCCCAAGCAACAAACAACTAACATAACATGGAGACCAACAGCAAAGAGGAGAATTACTCCTCCATATCCTCATGTCCATTCTCAGCAGCCCAAGCATCTTCCAGGAAGGGAGGAACATGATCCCAAAGGGTCTTAGCGCAACGCATACTCCTTCCAAACTTTGCTAAGTCATGAGCAATAACATTAAACTTTCTTAGAACGAAGAGAACGTCAACCGAGCCCAAACTGTCCATGATCTTCGAGGCATCCCAAAGCAAAGGACCAAGGACATGATTGCCAAAATCAGTAGGAGTGCGAAGCATACAGACTACCTCAGAAGCATCCAACTCAAGATCGAAATCCTCATAGCCAAGTATTTCCATAAATTGCAACCCAAAGATAGCAGCTCTCAATTCTGCCATGTCTGCATCCGTGGCTGCCAACTGAACAGCAAATTCGAGAATCCAACGACCACTAGAATCACGCAGCACCCCTCCTCCTGCAGCAGTAGCCTCTCCAACCCAACTAGCATCAACATTGAGCTTGACTCTAGTAGGCGAAGGAGGAATCCACTTGGAAAATGAGTGGGTAGTACTAGAAGAAGCCACTTCCTTACCCTGCAAAATAGCCCAAGTAGAGTACCAATCATTGAGAAATCTATTAAGGGTAAAGGAGGGATGCAAGACAAGTGAGTCAAAAACAGCTTTATTACGAGCATACCACAAATGCCAAAATGCAGTGCATAAAATTTCAGGCCAAAAATCCCCAAGACTTAAATTATAATCCAACCAAGGTAACCAATCCAAAGAGAAAAAAAGATGAATATCAACAGGGGATTTAGTTAATTTAAGCTCAAAAATTTTCAACCAAAGCAATCTTGAAGTGATGCAATCCCTAAAGAGATGGAGGTGAGATTCAATAGACAAGGAACATCGAGTGCATAACGAGGAAAAATTAGGAATAAGCCGAGCCAGGGAAGAAGCTACAGGGAGAATGGAGTGAGCAATATTCCACAACAACATGCGGTATTTAAAAGGAATCCCAAATTTCCATAAGCGTTTCCAAGCAAAAGGAAGATTAAAATCCCTAAAAGAAGGCTTAACTATTAACTTATAACAAGATTTAATAGTAAAAATTCCTTTAGAAGTTTGGCAAAGTTCACCAAATCACATGTATATTACTTCATATTAATCATAAACAAACTAAACCGCAAGCATTGCAAAGTTGCAACCATACTATTCGTAATTGACTTTCCTACAACAACATTAGTCCCTTCATATTTACTTTTGGTTTTCCACACCACGAACCATAAGGTCATAAGGGTATATAATCTATATCTTAAAAAGTGTACTTTTCCATCGATGGTTATAAAGTTTCCATGACTTATTAAGTTGCCTTGTCCAATAATATTGTTTGTTATTGTTCTATTCATAGGATTCCTTCTTAACTTAGTGTAAACTAGGACATAAGTCCGATCTAAGTGAAGAGCATTTCCAATATATTAGTTAGTTTGCTTATCTAATCATCTTTAATGTAACTATATTTGTTGGCTTAGCTTTAATTAAGACCTCAATTGTCAATTGAGTATAACCGAATTATAACATAGGAGATTCTGATTTGTGAGATACTACTTCCTCCGTATTCGAATAAATGCAACAAATGGATACTTTTTTGTGAGACATAAAAAATTTAGGGTTTTTCTATAATATACACTTGTACTTTTACAATTTCTACAATATACACCTGCTTAGTTTTTTTTTTCTACAAAATAAACCTGAAATTTGATATCTTCCCACAGTGTAACCTAAATGGTTAATATTTAACCAAATATGGTTAGTGATAATATTTTAAAAAATTTAAAACAGAAAAAAATAATAAAAACCCACCTACCATGCATTTTCGCACCACCACACCATCAAACCACCTTCGTACCACCACATCCCCTAAAACAACCTAGATTCGAATTCTCCCTCCCCCTCAAAACAACCCATATTCGAACCCCCTCCCCCAAAACAACCCAGAATCGAACCCCTTCCCCCCAAAACAACCTATATTCGAACCCCCCCCCCCCAAGAAAAAACCCATTTCGAACCCCCTTCCCCCAAAATAATTAAATTCACAAATTGATTCAAGAATTATTTGGAAAATTGATTCAAGAATTGAATTCAAAAATTGATTTGGGGTTTGATTCGAAACTTAATTTGGGATTTTGCTTCGAAAAATTTGATTTTGGGTGGTTGGTGTTCGAATTGGAGAGGGTGGTGTACGATGGTGGGGGGTGCGCGTCGGTGGGAGTGCGCGTTGGTGGGGTGCGTGATGGTGGGGGGTGTGCGTCGATGGGGGTGCACGATGGTGGTGCGTGCGTGTCGGTGATTTGTAGTGAGAAGAGCGGTGGCGTGGGTGGTGAGCTGGTGGTTTGGTAGTGGGGTTGGGTGGTGGGTGTGAGTGTTGTTTTTTTTATAAAAAAAATATATTTAATCATGGTTAAACTAAATTAGATATTTTGATTATGTTGTGGAAGGGTTTTGAACCTCGGGTTTATTTTGTAAAAAAAAAACTAAGCAGGTGTATATTGTAGAAATTATAAAAGTACAAGTGTATATTATAGAAAAAACCAAAAATTTATTTATTGCAACTTTTCGAAAACGAAAGAAATATTCAATCTTGTCACAGCGCACCGTCACCCCCACCTCCTCGGCCCTTTTCTCCAAAAGATAGATGATAACAATGTTATTATAAAGTGATAAAAATAAGTCAAAAATCCAATAAATTCATGGTATTTGATTGGTTGATGAACATGTGACAGTCCTTTACTATTGTAATAAATGGTGTTAATAATAATTGATACCCGAGATTGTTGTGAATTACAGGTGTGTGTGTACGTACACGTAACTCGTAACCTCATTCCCCATAATATATATAATATGTTAGCCCATATTATAACAACCCTTACATAATGACATAGTAATGCAATAATATATAGTTGTTGTTGTCTAGTTGATAGTTATAGTATCTCTCTTTCATTTATTTCACAAGCTTATGCAACAACCACTTTCCTCTTCTTCTCTCAACCAAAAAACTCAACTATGTTGTGTCTTCTTCTTTAAATCTCCCCAAAACACACTACTATTGCTTACTAGTTACTAGTACTACTTTGCCTTTATAGTTTATTCATCCATTTTTCTTAATCCTAAATTAATAGCAAGTACTAACATTGTGGTACACTAATTATGGAAGGGATTTCTGCGAATGTGTACAAGGGTCTAAAAGGGTATTGGAAGCGCAAAGGGTACAAGAGGCTAGACAATAGTAAAAACGTTAGTGAGAATAATAATGACCCGTTCACGCACGAGCGACGTGAGCGGGTTGGGATTGGATCAGAATCTGAATCTGAATCTGATCCAACCCGGATTGGAAAGAGAAAAAGGAGGTCCTTTCGAGTGAAGATAACCCGAAAGATGCGGATCTTGAGACGGGTGGTTGGGATGCCTAGGAAATGGTTGACCCGCATGAGGGATGCCTATGTGAAAATGATGCTCAACTTAGCAAACACTGGACTAGTGGCTGGCGGTGGCGCAACCGGCTTCGGAGGATCCGTGGATAATGGATACGGGTTAGGGAACTGTAGGGCTCCGATTAAGGAATACGATGAGAAGATGATTGTTGAGATTTACAAGTCTTTGATTATTGCACAAGGACAGATTGGAGGTGCTGCGAAAAAAAACTCACACCTACAACAAATTAGGAGTCCACCTAAAATTACCATTTCGACCCGGTAATTTTATATTTTACTTTTTTGAAGGGGTTTGAGGGTAATTATAAATTAATTAATTAATTAATGTCTTGGAACATGCTTAGTGGCTAGTTATTACATGTACTAAGCTAAAAGCATGAAATTAATAAATGCATTAGTTGTAAATGTACGATCTCGCTTACTCCCTCTGTTCCTTAAAGAAGGTACCAGTCACTATTCATACGCTTCCCAATGCATGTTTTGTATCGTTTATATCTTTAGTTGTATATTTGTAAAAATTATAACAATTGAATATTAATAATGTATTCATCAACCCGAATCAAACAAGACCCCACATGACTATATATATTCTTATAAAATGATAGTTATTCACAAGATTCTCWTYACTTGTGAATAGTCAAATAAACGCATATGGTAGGAACTTTAAGGAACGGAGGGAGTACCATATTGGTGATAGTTGAAGATTAGATGTATTTTAGTTGAAATTGATAGTAAATAGTCACTTGTTCTTTGACTAATATCTGAATTTTTAAGGTATGTAGTAATTGATTGTTGTAGACTTGTATCCCACCTAAAAATTAAAGAAAATGAAAGCATAAATGTACGCATAATTTAATACACGATGCTACCAAGTTTTGTTTGCTAGGGATTGCGTGTGTCATTTGCAATTTGTACACTTTTTATAAATAAAAATGCATATTTGATAGGAAGAATTAATACTTTTTTCATAAATTCAATGCATTTTTGCCTTTTGGAGATCAACTTAACATTAAACTCTAACAACTTCTCCTCTAAAAAATAAGTTCACATCAGAAAAATTAAGTTGAACAGAACATACTCATAATTATTATCGTCAAAAGTTACTTCGTACAATAATAAGGAACTTTTCCACCCAAAGTGCTTCTATTAGATTTTCCTTATACAATCTCAAGTTAAATACATATAAAAAAAAAGTAGTCATTAGTATAGTTGTAAAATTTTAATTTTGTCAAAATGTCAACTGACGTCACATATCAATTCATACTAATTGTGGTTATTAGGAGTAGGAAATTTTATTATTTTTTCCCTTATTCTTTCAAAGATAATGTATATTAGTCGAGTTGGCTTATAAATCGATATCAGAATTAATCAAGAACTTCATATCACCTACTTCGTATTAAAAAGAGATAAATAAACTAACCCAAGTAAATTTCAAATATGTAGTAAATTTACTACAGCACTATGTAGTAGTAAAAGTTTCAATGTAGTAAATTTATTTATTGAGATGCGGATATGATTCAATTATAATACTCGTGTTGGTTATTTAATAGTGATGTACTAATATGGTAACAGCCTAACAGATATGAATCATACGACAAAGACCTGCCCTCGTTAAATTAAGGAAAATTTTTTTTGGTAGACACCAGTTTTCGAGAAATCCCTTTGGTAGGTATGAATTTTTTTAATCCGTTTAATAGGTACAAGTTTCAGTGGAATATTCCAACCGTAAGTAAAATAAGGTTTTGGCTGTTAAAACCCCAACTACCGCCCTTGACAACCACCACCAACCTCAATTGTCTCCCTTCACAACCACCACCAACCCCAACTGCCACCCCTCATTTGTTCTTATGCGAAGCTGTAAAACCTCTGTTTTGTTGAAACGTTTCTACTCGCTCTGGAATTCCATCCCAACACTCTTCTTTTCCGATGAATATTTCGGAAAATTTGAGAAATTTTTCGTCAGTTTGGTCACAATCTGACAAATTTGCATAGCTTAAACGCATTTCTAAAAAAACTATACATAACACAAATAGTGAACATCAAGAAATTAAGCTTAAATTCACAATTCAAGATTTTAAGATAATCACAAGATTATATAGAATTGAGTTAATATGAATGCTCAACCAAACACAAAATCAACGCTTTTAGCATAAAGGTGTCGCCATGATTTTAAGTTCAAGAAGTCCTTTGACGATTGGATTCGTTTTGCTATTCAAAAAAAGGTGAAATCGCTTTGCTTGATTCTGCATCGAGTGCCAGATAACAATCGATTTCAGGCTGCAGATTTTGCGCATGCGTTTCCTGATTTTGTGCCCAGTAATGATGAATAGGTGGAATTGGTATTGAAGGTGGGGGGGCTGATTTTGAGGGTGGGGCTGTCGTGGGGTGGGGGAGGAGGTTTGAAGGGCGGCGGTTGGCTAAGGGAGGGTGTTTAAGGGGCGGCAGTGGAGTTGATGGTGTAGGAGGAGTAGAATGGGGTGGGAGAGAGGAGGTTTTAAATTAACGAAATATTCATTACTTTACTCACGGTTGGAACATCCTATTAAAACTCGTACGTATCAAACAGATTAAAAAAAATTCATATCTACCAAAGGAATTTCGCGAAAATTGATATCTACCAAAGCATATTTCCCTTAAATAATTAACGTGCGTGATTATGTAGTGGGAGAAGGACTCCAAACTTCAACACTTCCTAAGTTCCTATAGTTTTTATTTCTAGTACAGTAAAATTGAATGAAATATACAAGTATATGAGCTCAGTTCTTGGATGGACATTGTTAGAGCAATTCGCCGATCAACACTTGGAGTTAACTAAGTTAGAAATTAGCAAGAATAATACGAAAGAAACAAGATTAAGAAGTTGGGAAAATCATCCGATCAAATCACTTGAAAATTAAGGCTCACTCAAAACAAAGAACAATTGTTGTAATGATTAATTAGTTTGTTTTTTAAGAGATCATAACTCTCACTAATTACCTATTAAAGTACAAGCATTATATATACTTCATACAATGAAGAACTTCCTCACAAGCCCTAGCTTTTAGTGTCTTTATAATTTTGTGGATGAATAATATAATAACCCCAACAAGTGGGTTTTTATACCTTATAAAATAGGGGCGGTTCAGGTCAACACGAACGTTTTAGATATCATCCATATATAACATAAGAACATGTTAATGAAGACATAAGCATATGGTAGCTATATTACAAGTTATGGATGCCATACAACACGGACTTGTCAATTATGACCCAGAAGTGTTGACTTGTGAGTGTCGATTTAAACAACTCAATTTAA
The DNA here is from genome assembly GCA_008642245.1 of Bassia scoparia. Taxonomy (NCBI): domain Eukaryota; kingdom Viridiplantae; phylum Streptophyta; class Magnoliopsida; order Caryophyllales; family Amaranthaceae; genus Bassia; species Bassia scoparia. The sequence goes on along the minus strand of SNQN01001127.1, from coordinate 72,623 downwards.
AAATGACATAACTTAATCGTTACTCAACAAAATCAAACATATAACATACCATTGGAAAACTCTTGCAACAAGCTTTCAATTGAACCATTGCAAAACTCTAAGGAGTTTGAGAGATATGCACAGTAGAATTGAAGTCGACCATTTCAACACTTCTAATTCCTTGCATAAACAACCAAGTTATCTTAATCATTTCCTCAATTGTTTATCAAGTCATAATTTAACGGACAATATTTTCCAAGTTGTTAACTAACTAAATTAGTTGGTACTAACTGTATGACTAGTTTTCGACTATTATTCTTGAGCTTTATTTATGGTAGATTGGAATTTGCCTTCTTTTTTTTGAAAGGGGAGCCTAACGATTTCATTAATTAAGAAGCCATACGACATCTACAAACAACAATAAGGAAACAAGAATTACAATCAATCATAAAATTAAAAACGACATCTGTTTTGCTATGCTGATGAACCAAATTGACAATAGTGGCACAGCTCCCGTAGCCACGTTGGATAATACAACCAACAATAATGAGAGCGTCTACCAAACCATAGTCCGGAGAAGAAAATGTACTCTTTGACGACGATTGCAACCAAACTCCTAATGCAAATTGTGGATAAGCATTGCCCAAAACCAAGAAACTGAACAGACATGTTAAGTGACTACTAATTAAGATAACAGTTGCAATCCAAGATCCAAAGGGGAAGCAGTGAAAAACGATCGGCGAAACCCTAGCAATTGGAACCAAACACCAACCAAAGACTGAGAAGACGATCAGTAGTACAACTTGTGCACCGAACAACGTCTGACAACCGCCGAAGAATAGGCGTCGCCTTAGCCAAGGCCTTTTTCGCGCGAGGAAAGCCAAGCGAAAGAGATCCAAAATGCGTAGAACTGTGATCAGTCAACATCCCAAATCCTAAAGGCCCCATTATTTTGATGAAGACGAAAAAAGCAAAAACCTAAAAGAGAGCTCCCCGCACGCGAACGCGGTTGCCTGACCCCACCGCGACCCACCAGAGGTGGGGCAATCAGACCAATCCCACGTCCAAACCATCATATCAGCGCAGCAGAACCATGCGACAGGATGCAAGGGAACGCAACTGAAAGCAGCCTGCACTCGCTAGCCTTCGCAAAGCAAGGAACGAGAAGGGGGGGACTCACCGGCGTCAAGGGAGGCCACGACCCAACCTTGAACAGCGAGTCCCCGCCGAACGAAAGCAAGAAGAAGCTAAGGGGAACGAAGGCAGCAACGATGAACTGACAAACCTTAACCTAGGGACTCTCTCTACCCTATCTCATAGAGAGAGAAGGGACTTCTTACTATAAACATTCTCTTGCCTTATATTTTCATGTTTTATAATCTCGTACTATGATTTTAACAATTATTTACATATCTATGTAAAAAAAAAAAACAACAATCTACATATATATAGATTTAGATATTTGTTTTACACATCTCTAGTAAAGTTGTAAGCTAAGACTATCTTTCAAGTGAAAAAACCACTTATATCTTTATAATGTACTCCGTACCATATTTCTCAATTGTTACTATGTGTTCTTTGAATTTGTTTAAATTTTTAAGGGGGACTTATTAACACAAAATTTAAAGATTACTTTTTTCAACTATTGTTATCTATGGATAAACTAACTTGTGGTCCTGCCATTTGATGGTTTTATTCATAATATACACATTAGTCTTGTTAAGAAATACAATATATAAATCAGTAATTAAGATTATATTGTCCCCCAAATTATATTACTCGTACGTAATGATACATGTCATCATCTATCTACTACTACTATTATTGATGTATTATTGTTGTTTATGATTGAAGCTAAGCCACTTGCTTTTCGTTGCAAACTTGCAATATTCGAATAATATGGAAGTGATAAGGCGACACCAGTACACCACTAGCACCAATAAAAATCTAAAATCAACTTTTAAATAAAAAGACACTTAACCGTGAATGTGATATATCGGCAATTCGGCAAAGTTGTTCCGAATTTGAAAATCCGATCTCAAATATTCGATTCGCGGTCCGATCTGAATTCAAAAATGGATGATTCGAACGTTGGTTCAAATGTCATGGATCAGGTGTAATTTGAATTCTGTCTGAAACAAACTTAGTCTGAAACTCAACCGACATACAAACGGTCCGATCCGATCTTGAATAAGTTATCTAAATATACTGAAGAATATACAAATTTAATTTTTACTCCATCAAATCCGAAAAGTATCCGGTTCGAGATTCAATCCAGTCCGAAAGTACAATGAATCGAACTATATTCGAATCAAAATTAGCCCGGTCCCATTTGAATCCAGTCCGAATCTAATTAGATTAAAAAATGATCCGGCCCAAATCCGATCTGAACAATCCGATTACCGGACCTAGATATAATTGAAAGCGTAATCAATTTCTCATTTGCATATTTCTAATGTTTTCAAATCAATCAGCATCAACGTTTTTAAGCATGCTAAAACAATGACCGATCAATTGTCATTACTTCACACATCCTACTCACTAATTTTAGATATGCATGATAGATAATTGGACTTTAAAGTTTTGATAGTCCTTGTCACAGAAACTGATTTAGACACTCCCAATTAATCTGTACTCCCATTTAAGAGAGAAAAAGGCATAAAATACGAAGTGCATAAATCAATTGATGGAGTGGGAAAATCATTTCCCCGCCTTTGTTACTTTTTACGCAACTTCTTTATTTAAATAAAATCATAATTTGCTATTTTGCTCAATCTATCTACAAGAATTTAGCATTAATTTTAGTAAGTATAATACTTTCTCAGTTTCTCCGTTTCAGAATACTTGCTACACATTCAAATTCATGGACTCTTAGGTAAAATATTAGGGAAGAAAGAGATAGAGAGAAAGAATAAAGGTACCCATGTGAGAAGAGAGAGATAGAGAAAGAATTTTGCTCAAACAAAAAGTGTAGCAAGTAATATAAAACTTTCTTAAATAGAAAATGTAGCGAGTAATTTGAAACGGAGCAAGTAATACAAATTCTAAAGGGTAGATTACCTTCAACCTTAGAGTTGGAGGTTCATTCTTTACTGGCAAATGCACTTTGATGGCAAGGATTCCCCTACCCTTCACCGTTATTTTTAAAGTGTATAGCCAAATAACTCGTGTTAGGATTGACGTAACAAGATTTCAATAATCATTCCAATCTATCAAATAGGGCGATAATCATACCTATGAAAAAATTACCTTACTAATGTATATACTTCGTAGCTAATTTAATAAGAAATGGATTTAGAGTAGCGATTTTAACCCCACCCATCCTTATTGTAAAAAGTTCAAATCCTTGCACCACTCCTCAATTGTAAGAGCACTTGTAATGGTGAGGAATTTTTTCCTCAAATTCAAAAAGTTGAGCAAATTTCTTTTTTAATGATGCTACAATGGAGAGGAAATCTTCCTCTTTAAAGAGGAGAAATGAAAACGATCGTTGAGCGAGGAACGTAAAGATGCACAGTGGAAATGTAGGGCCCAGTTGTTGGGCTGTGAAAATAAATTTTTTTTTGCTTTCTCTCGCCTCAAAACGATGCGTTATGGGGGTAGACGGAACTGACAGGCTCCCAAAACGCGACGTTTTGGGACGTGGAGAAAGCAAAAAAAAAGGGTAGGTATCATTGGCTGGCGTGTCAGGCCAGCCAATGGGGTAGCAACACGCGGCTTTGACAGGTTTTTAGCCAATCAGAAAATTCCAGTTTAATCCCAACGGCTATATTGTTATAACTACAATTTCTGCTATAAAAAAATTTAAAAAAATCAACGGTCATATTTTTTCCCACTCTATAAAATGACACCTATTTTGCTATATTTTGATACACTTTGAAAAATAACAAAAATTAATGTTACTTGTTGTTATTTTGTTGTTAACAGTTAAGTGTTTTTTTTATATTTTTTATGAACTCGAATTTTCTGAAATTCAATCGCAAATAATTGAAGAATTATTTATGTTGATGAAGGTATATGTTATTCTTGTTGTATGGTGTAAATAGTAATTTTATTTTTTTAGTTATTGTTTACTTGTTGTTCATATTTCCCTAGTAATGGTTGTGTAATTTGATGTGTAATATAAATTCATTTCATGGTAACAAATACTCTACTTAACCTTTGATAAATTAAAATTTGAAATTATTCTCCAACTGTAACCTTTGATAGTGTGTTAAACCATTATTGTTTTTAATATGAAAATTATCATAATTTGTATAATTAATTTTTGTCAATCATGTTGTAGAAATGAATCCTAACCACCCCAACCACACCATAAGTTTGAGCGAATTCGATGATGCGCTTTTCAACCATCCTCGATTTCAAGCAGCCTTACGACGAAGAGGAATGACGTTGTCCCAAAATCCTTCACCTTGTTTACTCATGATGAGGAAAACGTTCCAGATACACCGCAATACCCGTCGTCATCTCCAGCATTCTCGATTATGGAAAACCAAACTCCTACAAGGGCGACCCATAATTGGTCTATCGCGGAGGATACAACCCTTATTGCGTTGTACATACAATTCATTGAAGATGCTATGGTGAGTACAAACCAAAAGGCGAGTGATTTTTGGAGAAAGGTGTCTCGTGTGTGGAATCAAGCGCAGTTAGAGAACCCCTATGTCCTTCCACGCACCAAGAGAACTGAAGAGTATGGAATGCCATTGGAGAAGGACTGCAACTGATTTACTTCAATGGAGCGCAGCGTACGACGAGGTTGGAAAATTGGATGCAAGCGGTCAAAATGAAGTCGACTGTCTTCAAAGGGCAATGCATTTATTCTCCATGAATTCTAAGCCAAAACCACATAACTTTACTTATCAACATGCTTGGGAAATGGTTAGGAAAGACCCAAAGTTTAGGGACAAATTGAGATGGGCATTGTCGAAAGATGAGAGAGTTGCTTGTGTTGTTGATGATGATGGAAGCAGTAGAAGTGGGAAGAGGTCTAGGACTGAGGGTGCTATTGAAGGTGAAGTTGTTGCGGCTAGCTACTCGTCGGGAGGAATACCTTGCCCTGAGGGTGTTAAAAGGGCGAAGGCTGATGAGTGGTTTTTTGTACATAATTTAGGTGCATTTAAAAGTCTTTCTAGTGCACTTTTAGAGTATTTTGTCTTATTTTTGCATGTTTTTGGTTACTTTAGTCCATTTTGATGCTTCACAGGTAGTTTATGTATTTCTTATGCATTGTAAGCCATTTTGATTGCTTTTTGGAGAGTTTTGCGCAGAGGTCTGACTTCAAACGAGCATATCTTTTGATCCATTCGTCGGATTGAGGTGATTCCACTTGGAGGTGAAAGCTTATTTTGTTAGCTTCGCAACTATAGGTCATAAGTCTAAATCCGACAAACGAAATGAATGTTATGGCGATTTGAATCTGCTGAGGTGCAGAGGCCAACACGGACGTGTTACCATCAACACGTCCGTGTCACCCTAACAAGTCCGTGTTGCTTGCAACAAGTCCGTGTCACTGTCAAGTCCGAGTTTTTGCCACTTTCTGCTTGCTACCGTCTTGAGCAACATGTCCGTGTTGCTCTGCTTTCTTCGACTCTTCTACGACTTTTTTCTTCTATTTTTGGGGAGTCATATTTATTCCGCTTGGGAGTCTTTGGCTCGAGAGATCTGAATTTTAGGGCTCTTTACTTAGCTTTTAGCTTAGAACTTCAATTTCTCTCAAATGTACTTGTAATTTGTAGTTTGGTAATCTAGTTTGAAGCATTGTAGAAACATTTCCTCCATTGTTGCTCACCTTTGAAGCTTCAAGTAACTTTCTCTCTCCTCTAGTTCTTTTGTTCTTCCTTTGTAGTGAATTGTTGGTACTTATTATGCTATTATTAGTTGATTATTGGCTTCAAATTGTTGATTGTTGTTGATTTTAGCTTCGAATTTACATATTATGAATTTTAAATTGTTGTTTATGGAATTATTTATGGATTGTGAGTAGTTAATTTCTAGGGTTTGGTGAAACCCACAAATTTGCCATGGATTGCTAATTATTTGTGGGATTTGATTCTTGTTGATGTTAATTAGCCTTGTTTAAGGGATTTTCATGCTAGTCCTTGTGATTGATCACCACAAGYTCTTATTTATTAGTCTCCTTAATGAAGGATTGAAAGATGAAGTTAGGTTGTAGGCTCCCTTAAACTTGCTTGACTAAAAGGCCATTAGAATAGGAATTTCTAGTCAAGGGAACATTGTTGTCACCATGATTTGGTTTTCATGCTTGGTTTGTGAATTTTAACCATGAAAATAGGTTGTAATCCATAAATTAGGCAATCCTTCTAGCTTGAGAGAGTAGTTAGGTGTCGTAGGTGACGTTCCATAGTTTAACCCCAACATTGAGTCAATTTCCCCTTGTTTGTTGCAATTCATTGATGAATTTGAGTGGTGTAGCCATTGCCCTAGACCTTTTTATAAAAGTTTCTCGTTTAATCTTAATTCTAGTTGCAATTCCTAGTTTGGTGACAAACAATTCTCAAAGCACTAGTTTGACTTAGCTTATTTAAACATTGATTTTTTGGTGGTTGATTCAATGCCTCTCATGGGTTCGACCCTTTCTTGCCCTTACTACTAGTTAGTGAGACCGAGTTAGGTTTATTATTTGATAGGTTGGCGACGCTCTATCAAAGGCTAAGCGTAACAAGGGCAAAGCAACACCTGATGAGGATGGGTTTATTGGTGAGTAGATGAAGTTAAACATTGAGCAACATAAATCTGAATATAGTTTGAAAGAGAAGAAGTACGAACTCCAACTTCAAAAGGAAATGAGAAAGCAAAGACAAGTTGAAATGGAGGAAAGGCTAGAGCGCGACCGGATGGATATGAAAAAAAAAGATGAAAGTGCAGCTAATGCAAGATCTGTTGTCAAATGGAAGCCCACTAACACCTACTGAAGATGCATACAAGGATCAACTATGGCAAGAAGTGTACGGGCAATCGAGAAATTAAAATGTCTACTTTATGGCAAGTGGCAACCAACAATAACACTTGTTCTTTGATGATGTGTTTCATGGTTTAGTTTATGTGGTGTGTTTTAATTTCTAGTTTATATTTTAATTTAATGTACTTGAAGTTGTAGTTTCCGTTCTACTTTATGTTCTATGTTTGTTTGATGTTTTGTGTTGTAAGTGAGAATGAGTTAAGATATTATGTTCTAATTTGTTTTCAATGTTTTTTGTATGCTTTTCTTTTAAATATATGAATCAGTTATTTGTTACAAAGCACCATTAAATTTTGTCATTGAATGCATGTGTTACTTGCAAAAGCTTAAATAATTTTATGACAAACCATCACTTATTTTCTGGAAACACATCAATTATTTTCTGACAAAGCAACAACATTTTCAAAGGAATCAATAATTTTTAAACGCATCAATAATTTTCTGATAAAGCAAAACTTATTTTCTGGAAACACATCAATTTTTTTCTAACGAAGCAACTATATTTTCAGAAGCATCAACAATTTTCTGATAAACCAAAACTTCTTTTCTGGAAACACATCAATTTTGTGATGACAAAGCAACTACGAATTCAGAAGCATCGATAATTTTCTCATAAAGCAAAACTTATTTTTTGGAAAAACATCAATTTTTTCTGATAAATCAACAATATTCTCAAAATAATAAATAATTTTCTGATAAAGCATCACTTACTTTCTGGAAATACATCAATTATTTTCTAACAAACCAACAATATTTTCAAAATAATAAATAATTTTCTGATAAAGCATCACTTACTTTCTGGAAATACATCAATTATTTTCTGACAAACCAACAATATTTTCAAAATAATCAATAATTTTCTGATAAAGCATCACTTACTTTCTGGAAATACATCAATTATTTTCTAAGAAACCAACAACATTTTCAAAATAAGCACTAATTTTCTGATAAAGTATCAATAATTTTCTGATAAAGGATCACTTATTTTCTGATAATTTCTTTATGGTGTTCACCTTACATTTTCTAATCTATAGGAACACATCTAACCAATCATAAAAATACTAGTACACAAAAACATTATTCAAACTATCTTACCAAAAACTAAAGCATGTTTAAAGTTAATATTAGCTCTTCCTCAAGTTCTAGTTCCTCAAGTTCAGATTTAAACAATGAATTTGATGGACTAGTAGAACAACATCTATTCAACCACTTGCCACTACAACAACAAACACAAAATGAAAATGTAAATTGCTCGAGTAGAAGAGTTGAAAGAAATAGAGAGCTAGGCCATGCCTAAATGTTCAATGATTACTTTGTGGAGAATTGTGTTTATAATGAAAACCAATTTCGTCGTAGATTTCGAATGCAAAGGCCTTTGTTCTATCGAATTATGGACAAAGTGGTCGAAGGAGATGACTGGTTTCAACAAAGTCGCGATGCTGCTGGGAGGGTCGGTTTGTCACCGTTGCAGAAGTGCACCGCTGCAATGAGGATGTTGGTATATGGTGTGGCCGCAGATGCGGTGGATGAGTAACTACGAAGGGGTGAAACAACCGCAAGGTCGGCATTGAGACACTTTTGTCAAGGGGTCATTTCAAACTTTGAAAATGAGTACTTGAGAAGGCCTACTGCTGAGGATTTACAACGAATCCTTTACCAAAAGGAACGTCGAGTATTTCCAGGAATGATCGGCAGCATAGATTGCATACATTGGGAATGGAAGAACTGTCCGACAGCCTGTAAAGCAAAATATGCAGGTCGATCTCACACTGCAACGCTCATTCTAGAAGCGGTTGCTGATCAAGATCTATGGATTTGGCATGCTTTCTTTGGAATGTCGGGCTCCTGCAACGTTCTTAATGTCCTTTATTGATCTACTGTGTTCGACGAGGTGCTACAAGATGTTGCATCGCCTACAAATTTTACTGTCAATAACTGCACTTACCACTACGACTACTATTTAGTAGAAAAAATCTATCCGAAATGGGCTACATTTATACAAGGTATACCGCATCCTCAAGTAATGAAGGACAAGTTGTTTGCAGATAAACAAGCAGTTGCTCGTAAAGATGTCGAAAGGACCTTTAAGCTCGATTTCGAATAATACGACAACCGTCACTTGCGTACGACGAAGACATTTTGTGTGACGTAATGAAAGCTTGTATAATTCTCCACAACATGATTGTAGAGGACGAATGACAGAACTACACAAGAGCAATGTTTTACGTCGGTACTATGAGGAAGATTATCCACAAGACTCTGGAGCTAGCACAAGTGGCGAGGTAAACAACGATGAGCCTTTTGAATTCAATGCCGGACGACCGGGCATCATCGACTTCGAGGCCTACGTCAATCGAAGGGTTGAAGTTTGTGACAGAGAAAAACATTTAGCACTAAAACATGATTTGATTGAACACATTTGGCAACACTTCCGTCACCATGCAGAGTGAAGGATTTATTTCCGTAGTAATCTTGTTGAGCATGATAAGTGTTTTTTAAAATTTTAGTCGTATTTGTATGCTTAGGAAAGCTATGCTTTCAATAATGTTGGTGTGTGGTCWTCTTGTATTTTTGTTGTTATTAATAAAAATCATTAATTTATTAATGAAAATAATTACGTACTTTTCAATTATTCTAATATAACTAAGTATAACTTATAATAATTTTTTTCCCAAACTATTTTGAATTTTATTAAGTAATTGTGATTAAATAATTACAAAATATTATTAACTTAAATATGTTTAATATAATAATAGGAGTGGGAAAAAAATAAAAGATGATGTGCAATATGGTGAGGTATAGGAAAAAGTAGGGAAGAGTAGTGAGGAATTTTTTTTATCATTGTTGTGGAGGAAAAGTTAGTTGAGAAAAAAAGGGTGGGAAGATAGAGAAAGTAAGAGAGAGAGTAGTGAGGAAATTTTTTTTCCCTCTTCATTGTGGTTGCTCTAAATATGTATCACTCTTTATGGCTTATTTGCAACAAAATAAAATAAAATATCTATATAGTTCATTTTTAGACAATTTTGATAGTCAATTATGGTACATAACTCAAATCATGAGACAAAAAACCAACAATAATATGTAAAAAGTTGATAGTAATTAGGCTATATTCTTTGGACTTCTTTTTATGGTATATCATCAATTCAGTTCGATCAGTTCATATCAATTCAGTTACCTAACTTAATTTCCTTCTCTAATAAAATATATATTTCAGTTCAGTTCAAATCAGATAAGTTCAGTTTCGTCCAAAGAAACAGAGCCCCTTACTCCCTATATTCCTTGTAGATGTGATCATTTACTAGTGTAGCAATGCTCACTGGCGTAAAAGATAGATTGATAACATGGTTTATTAGATAATTTATAATCGTAGAGCAAGGCCTTATTTCTTTGGACTTATTTAGTTCCATTCAATTCAGTTCAATTCAGCTCCATTCAATCCAACTTAATTATTTTAGTTTATCTTAAATATTTTGCTAATTAATTCATTAATGTTTGTTAATAACGATGATGATGACGACGACGACGACGATGATGATCATAATAATAATAATAATAATAATAATAATAATAAT
>SNQN01001127.1:39770-62065 GCA_008642245.1 Bassia scoparia | reverse complement strand
ATAATAATATAATAATAATAATATATAATAATAATAATAATAATAATAATAAATAATAATAATAATAATAATAATAAAAATAATAATAAATAATAATATATATAATAATAATAATAATAATAATATAATAATAAATATAATGTTGGTATTATACGCCACCAGACCCAATATCAACCAGGCATATAAGCTAACCAGTGGCTTGATAGCACGCAATGTCATAGCCCAAAGGAGTCAAAAGTGTCTACAACTAGTCAAAGTTAGATACATGCATTGACACCTACCCTGGTAGATTATGAGCCCTTGTCACGTTGAATACATTTGACCATGCAAGGTTTAGTATAAAAGGCAGTCTTGGACACCAAGGTCTGGTAGTTCACTGAACAACACAACCTACATTCTCTCTCTAATATAGAACTCCTGGTAATATACTGACACCTCCATCGAAGGGGCTGATCCTGGGTTACCCAGGTAGTTCACTTGTGTTTTGTAGGTTACTGGATGCAGGCCAAGTCCTCTTCACCAGCACCGGCTCGTTGGCCACTGCCACGTCAGCAGTCCATATTATGTACCAAAATTTGGCGCTAGAAGGAGGTCGTCACGTGCCACATACGAGTGGATTGGACAATGATGCATCACAGGAGATGGTGCATGGGTGACAGAGCTGACCTAGGAGGCCAGAGGAGGTATATCCACAACAAGAAGTCGCTCCTCAAGGCGCTCCGGTCAGCAAGGCACCGAAAGCCGGAGTACAATGCACCGACCATCTCAAGAATCAACCACCAACAAGCCCAAGGAACCAATACACTGGTTCTACCGGGCAGGTGGACAATCATATGAACCTTCTCCTCCAGGAGACACGAGGTCATTCAACTCCACCAGCCCGACCAGGTGGAGCACAGAAACATCCTCAGACGGCTGTTTGACATCCTATAGTTACGCTGGAACACTTCAGAAGCAGGACCACACAAGGATATGACCTTTATGGTCAAACCTACCTACCAAGTGTTCAAACCAGAAGGCACCATAGTCAAATGGGTGTGCAGATAGACCACCCGACACACGTCAGAAGGAGGTTGAATTATTCACCGCCTCACTTTTATCCTCACAAGCATGCGGATCATCTCCATCGATGGAAGATATACCAGAGGAAGCTGGTGAAAGACCTGAGGTAAGATATGCAAGTCTTGTGCGTCGTGACAATCAGGAGCACCAGACGTGATCTCGGTAGAATCTGCTGGATACACATCGCAGACCACCAGGCTGGATGCAACACGGCATGAACGATCGTCATGACAGGCTTGGGAATCGCCTCTCAGCCTTTCATAGGTGGGGGAACCAGGTCTTCACAAGGCAACCAGCAGCGGAAGCTACACCTGGTCAACCATGATGCATACGCTGCTGGATATCAGGTACCCATCTTCATCATGTTTGGTGAGGAGATTTTTAAGAGCGGTCAAGAAAGTTAAAATACCAGGCCACATCAAATTTGATGGTACTTAGGACCCTGATGATCACGTGGCCTTTATGAGGGACACATGTATTTGGGGGAATTTGGATGAAACCTGGTGTAAGTCTTCCCCACCATTGACGGGAATTACTCAGCTTGGTTTAGAAACATTCACCTGGTAGTATTCATAGCTTCGGTGACCTGGCGGACAATTCGGAAATCATTTCATAAGTGGTAGAAAGAGAAAAGTCTCAGTTGAGCTCATGTCTGTAAAACAGGGTAATATGAAAGTCTTGCGTGACTACTTACCAGGTTCACAGGAAGCCATAATGGTTTCCAGGTCAAACCTGATGTGGGTAATCATGGTTTTTGCATATGGTCTCAGACCAGGCCGTTCAGGGACACCTTACCAAGTCAAAGGTGGATACCCTGGCCCAGGCATGCGAATCTCAAATGAGTATATCACCTTGGAAGAATTCAACAAGACTCTGTAGTACCAGGTAATACGCAGCACAAAGAAGGAAAAAGTCACCAGCCACTGCCACAGAAATCACAGAAGGGAGAGGGAGGGAAGAAAAGAAAAAGGAAAAGGCATCAGCACCACTTCCACCAATTTTCGAAAGCTACCCCCTCAACACTGATAGGCGAGTGATATATGCGGCTCACAAGAGTGAGACAATGGATCAAACCTCCTAAGAGGTCAAAAGCTGGAAAAGACCAAAAATATTGTGATTTCCATGAGTGTCCTGGTCATTCCACTGAAGATTGTGTCCAATTGAAGAACAACATAGAGGACCTCATTAGGAAGGGATTCCTTGCTCAGTACAAGAAGTTTGCCAAAGATCAAGAGGAGAAGGACAAGGTCAAAAAGAGACAGATCAGAACCCACGAGGAGATACCAGCCCAAGAGGCCTATCAACGAATCTCTTGTCATCTTTGGCCACCTGCCTCCAGGAATCATCTGAAAAATGAGGTTAGAACAGCTAGTTGTCCAAATTCTACCAGTCAGAATGTTTATATTCCTGAGATTAGTTTTGGACCTCAAGATTGTGGAGGGCTAGTCCAGCCTCATAATGATCCTTTGATATGCTCTGTCCAGTATGTAACCACCTGGTCCATAAAGTCCTGATTGATGGGGTAGCTCTGTTAATGTCCTCTATTACATGTTTATCAAAAAATAGGACTACAGGATAAACATGGATCCACATCAGGCCCAATAACAGGTTTCTCTGGAAGCTGAATCTCCAAGGTGAAATTAATTTACCAGTCACCTTGGGAGATGAAGAGCTAGGCAGAACTGTGCTGGTCAGGTTCAGGTGGTAGAAGCCTATTCACCTTATAACATCATCATGGGCAGAAATTCATGAGTGCTTCGAAGGTGTGGCATCCATATATCATCTATGTTTTAAGTACGTATCAGACAGTGCAAAGTTGCAGTATTGAGAGGCTCTCAAGTAGCAGCAGCATCATGCAGCTAGCCCTGGTCAAAACTCAAGAAAGGAGATTCAGACAGAATCGAAGGCAAGTGGATGAAATGGAAGTTAGAGCTAATCCTCAGCTTTGAAGAATAGAGTGATCGAGTCACTGGCCAGAACAACTCAGGCTCTGCCTCAAGAATCAACCCAGTTTTCCACTGGTCATTGATTGAATTGGACAGGGTAGCCATACCTCAGCCTGTTGAGGGCACAGAATCAATTCCCTTGTTGAGGGGACTAAGAGGATGGTTCTGATTGGATCAGACTAGGGGCTCTGGAAAGGTGTAACTTGATTAATTTGCTCAGAGCTCATGAAGATGTATTTGCCTACTCAGCGGATGAGATGCTGGGATTGATCCAGGAATATATATAATCATCTGTCCCTTGATCCAACTAAAAAGCCAGTGAAGCAGAAAAAAGGCACTTCTCCTCAAAAAAAGAATCAAGCATCAAGCAGAAGTCAACAAGTTACTAGATGCAGGATTGTGGAGCTGTGTCATTACCCTGAGTGGTTAGCAAATGTGGTCATGGTCAAGAAGCCAAATGCACCTGGAGTATGTGTGGGATTTTACAGATTTGAATAAGCTTATCCAAAAGATTGCTATCCTCTGCCAGGATAGACCAACTGGTGGATCAACCAGTGGTCATGCCAGGCTTTCTTTTATGGATGCTTTTCAGGCTATCATCAGATACACATGCACCCAGACAAGGAGAAGAACGACATTCATTACCAGCTGTGGGGTCTACACTATATCATATGCATTTGGGCTCAAGAATGCTGGTGCCAATACAACGCATGATGGACCAGGTCTTGAGACTCAAGAGGCAGGAATCTGGAGGTTTATGTTGATGACGCAATAGTCAAGAGTGTCCATCCAGAAGACCATACAGAAGATCTCACGAAACATTTGCTAACTTAAGAAAATACAGGTTAAACTAACCCAAAGAATGTGTCTTTGGTGTGAATTCTGGAAAGTTTCTTAGGTTTCATGGTTAGCCAGAGGGGATAGATGCTAATCTAATTAAAGTTAAAGCTGCACTAGACCTACCTGAACCAAAGAGCATCAAAGATATCCAAGGCTGACTGGGAATGGCAGCATGTCCAGGTTCATAGCCAGATCATAGAGAAGTCAACACCTTTCTTCAAGATTCTCAAGGGAAACAAAGATTCAGTTGGGGACCAGAACAGCATGAAGCTTCAACAGCTCAAAGATCACCTGATGAAACTGCCAACCTGGCTGGCCACAACCAACTGAGACTTGTTCCTGTATATTGGCAGTTAGCCAGACTGCTGTAAAGTGCTGTCCTCCTAAGGAGGCAGGACAAGGTTCAACAACCTGTGTAATTTTGTGAGCCATGCAATTACAGGAGCAGAGACAGGTATCTATGATTGAAAAGCTGCCTATGCAGTAATCACTAGCGCAAGAAGATTGAGCCATATTTTGATGCACATCCAATTGTTGTTCTAACTGACCTTCCATTGGAGAAATCTCTTGAGAAGTTGGAAGTCTGGCAGATTGACAAACTGGCACTTGAATTACTGGTTTGGATCATTTTCAGCCAGGACACCATCAAGTACAAGCATTAGCAGACTTCTTAGCAGAATGTTCCTATTATGAAGAAGGCCTACACAAGTAGACCCTTGGGTTGTCTCACTGATGGTTGTCAACAGATGGTGCATCTGGAGCTGGAGTAGTATTGCTGTCACCAGAAAAGATATCATTGAATATGCCTTGAAGTTCAAATTCCAAGCAACAAATAATGAGTTGAGTACGAGGCTGCATAGTTGGATTACAACTCTGCTTGTCTATTGGTGAACCAGGGTGTGCTATGACTGATTCCCACTCGTTGCAACAGTACAGGGGGAATATGAGGTCAGAGACCAGTTCTACAAGCCTACTAAACAAAAGAAAGACTAGTTCGAAACTCCAATCATTAGAAGTTTTGTCTGATTCCTAGAGAGGAGAATTATCTGGCAGATGCATATGCCCAGGTTGGCCACGACCACCTTCCAGAACCGACCAGGTTATACTTTATAGAAGTGTTGCCTAAGAGAAGCACAGGTTGAGTCTAGTATCGTTTTCCAAGTGGGTCCACCACCCTTGTGGATGGCAGATATTGTAGCTTACAAGCAGCATGGTACAATTACCTGTTGAACGGTGCAGCAGGAAGGTCAAGTTGGAGCTTAGAGGTACCATGATTGATGGAAAATGTACAGAATTCACACCTCATAGCACTACTTAAGTGTGTTGATCGTGATGAAGGGAACTACATCCTCATGCGGAGATCCATGAAGGCATTTTGGCCATCATGTGGTGCCAGAGCCTTGGTTCACAAAGCTCTTCGATCTGGCTATTATTTGCACCATGATGCAGTTCTGTAAAAATGGTGACATGAATGTGACAAATGCCAAAGGTTCTCACACATCCATCAATCACTAGCAAATGATTTGGCATCCAATCTTAATCCTCATTCCTTTTGCTCAATGGGGGGTGGTATCCTGGACCTTTCCCAAGGCCCAGGGAGGAAAAAGATGGTTAATTGATTGCTTTGGACTATTTTAAGCAAATGGATTGAGGCTGAGGCTTAACCAACATCTCAGAAAAGGATGCAGACAAATTCCTATGGAAAAAATGTGCTGACCAGGTATGGATTCCATCTGTATAGTATTTTACATGGAAGACAGTTTGACAATGATCCTTTGAAGGCTTGGTTGGCTCAGTTCAAGATCAATATTCCATTTTCAGCAGCTCCTGCACCACAATCTAATGGGTTGCAGAGCTGCAAACAGCAGATTCTAATGGTTTAAAGAGAACTAGATGATAAAAAGGGTTTGTGGCTCCAAGAGCTACCAGTACACTTTGGTCGTTGAGAACCACAGTCAAAGAGGTCCACTGGGCACTCACCCTACACCTTATATATGAACAGAAGCTTGATACCTGTTGAAGTTGGCTCCACTTCCCTCAGACTCTCACAATACAACCAGCCTCAAAATGAGCAGATCTATGAGAACGCCTTGATTGGTGAAGAGCTAAGGGAGGATGCACAATCTAGCATGCATCACCTATATGCAAGGTGGCCAGATATTACAACAAAGAGTCAGATAAAGGCCCCTTGCAGTTGGTGATCTGGTTCTCTAAGGAAGTCTGCAGCAGTCAAGAGGCTGGCATTCATGGTAAATTTCAAGCCACTGGGAAGGACCATATCAGATTCATTCTCAGAGTATGGTTGGTACTTACAGGCTCGATGGAGCTGTGATGAACTAGAGTTGCAAATATCTGGAATACAGATCAGCTCAAGAGTATCATGCTTAAGTTTGTAAATCTTATAATTTGTATACTACACTTTTTAAGATAGTCAACCACCACTATAATTAATGTGTGTGTGTGTGTGTGTGTATATATATATATAATATATATATTATATATATTATAATATATATATATATATATATATATTATATTTATATATATTATATATATATATAATATATATATATATTGTCGGTACAATATATGGTACTGTTGACGTGGCAGTGGCCAACGAGCGGTGTTGGTAGAAGATGGACCTGGTCTGCAATCCGGATACCTACAACACGGGTGAACTACCCTGGGGCAACCCGGAACAGCCCCTTCGATGGAGCTGTCAGTATTCAACCAGGGTTCACATATTTTAGAGAGAGAATGTAGGTTTGTTCTTTGTTCATGAGACTTCCAGCTTGGTGCCTCAATCTGCCTTTTATACCAAGTCTGCATAGGTCAAAGCATTCTTCCGTGACAAGTGGTCATGCTCATGACAGGTAGAGTGTCATGCATGTCCCAACTTTGACCTGTTGATTGCACTTTTGACCCCCTTGGCTGTGGTACTTGTACTCCATTCGGCCCCATGGATTAGTAACTAACATGGCCCTTGGTTGATATTGGCTGGTGGCGTATAGACACCATATATATATATAATATATATTATATTATATATATATAATATATATATATATATATTATATATATATATATTATATACTATATAAAGAGGCCATTTTTTGCTCTCCAGTTGAAGTTTGTTTTTCCTATCTAGTGTTTTGTATTTTATTACTTTTTAGGGTGTAAATATTTAATCTTTTGAGTATATGAAAAAATCCTACTCTTCTCACAGAGATAGGTGCAGGCTGGTGAAGAAGCACCTGATGGAATCCTACTCTTTCTACAGAGTCAGGTCTAGATTGGTGAAGAGCCATCTGGTTCAAAATCCTAATCTTTATGAGATAAGGTGTCATCCTGATTATTCAGTGGACAAAACCCTGGTTTTTAACACCCAGGTACAGCATGATTATGTCTCCTGGTAAATCCCAGTCTTTTTGAGAAAGGGTGTCAGGCATGATCAATGTCATCTGACTTCAATCTATTTCATTGCAAATAGGTGCTAGGGTAGGTTATGCCACGTGTGTAGAACCTGCTCCGTATCCAAGAGACAGGTACCACGACGATTGTATCTTTTGGTTAATTTTTGCAAAAATTTATAAGGAGCCATCTCCAGTTATTTTGCATAATATTTAATGGTTGCAAATTCAGTATTCTAAACAAACTTATTGGTTAATTATAACTATATAATTAATCATATAAGTCTGGGGGGACAACTATACCCCTGTAAGGTTCAATTGAAACAGCATATAAGCCTGGGAACAACTAGTACCACTGTACTGATTACGCTTGTCAATATGTTTCTATTTATGTGTTAACATTGCTATATACAATAAATACCAGGATTTGTGTAATTTCTATGGTTATGTATGCATTAAAACATATTTATAACATAAAAACCAGAATAATTCTACCAAAAGATTGAAAGCAAAGTGTACAGCCTTATCGGCAAGCTATTACATCATTGTGGCTGCCTGCTTAGGCTCCAAAAGAGGGCCCTTACAAGGGCCAGTAGCCAATTTGTTTTTCAATAGTAGCCAATTTGTTTTCAAATTGAAAGACACTAACATATTGTTCAAAGTTATCAAACTACATAAGGCTAATTGTTGGAATTCAAAAGCTTATAACAGGATGAAGGACAAGGGCAGTTGAGTACATCATGGAGCCAGATCAGGAGAGCTTCCACTGATGAAGCCTCCGATTCACCAGGTAGCCACCCGAATTACTATCAAGGAGCATTCAGCTGATCCTCAGTTGCCGTCACCATCTTTTGTTGAGCTTCTCTGCCTTCTCTCCTCCTGGTGGGGGCTCCTTGATCATCTCCGAGCTGAGCTGCCTTGTCTGGTTGTTTTCCTCTGGCGTTCTGCTCTACCTCCTTGTCTCTGTATCACCCACCACTGGACCTTCTTGTTAGTGCTCTGTGCTGGTGGAAGAACTTCTTTGTTGGAACTTTAGCAGGGCTGGTAGTCATGGGGGGCATTCCTTGTGCATTGGTGGGATCATTAGCATCACTGAAACAAATCATTCCTATGGTTATTATCATATCAAGTCATCAGACCAGGTGTGTTGTCAAGGAAAGTTAGATCGTCCATACCTCTTTCCCCTGCACTTCATCATTACTAGCACCTCGTGCTTGATCAGTCATCTGGTCGTTCAGTGCTTGGAGTGAAGAAGTCACTAAGATGGTCGGTAACACTTCACCTGGGGCTTGTCTCACCATTCCCAGGTTCTAAGCTCTTCCACCTTAGACCAGTCCAGGTTTAGGATCCATCTTTGCACCACCTGAACACCAACCAGATTAGTAGAAGTGGCTTTGGTGAGGTCCTCTGAATTTTCAGCTTCTCATTTTTCAAGCACCCAGCTCCTCATTCAGCTCCTTCACCAGCTATCATCCCTGCTAGCTTTGCTTTTTCTAGGAATAAGAGTTTTCCAGAGCTTTTGCTTATTAAGTTCATGATCTTTGTGTTCTGAAGGACACATCATCAGCTATGGCTTGAAGATCTTTCTCTGCAGTTCTTTGTTCTCTGGGCTTATCCCTGGCCTCATCAGGTCTTCTTCTCATTAGCCTGCTTCGAGATGGTTTTCCTGGGAGCCCTTAGCTCATTCCGACCCTCTCGATTCTCTTGCATGAATAGCTTCGTAGGACGTGGGCCGCCCCTCAGCGTATAGCGGGCCGGCGCGGCTTGGTACTACATCGAGGTGCTTTTGCGTGGGCTTGAGCCACGAAATCCCGCACGTGAGTGCGTTGGTAGTGTTGTCGAGTGAGGGGAGTCGCCACACGTGCCTAGAAAGTTATTCACGGACGCCGAAACGTTGGTGCCAACAATGGCCCTCCAATCAAGTAACCCAGCGTGGGTTGGGGACATGGTACGAATACAGATCTGTAACCTCAATTCGGAGATGATGTAGCGGCCTATACTCGGGTCTCATTGTATTCCATTAAACACGATTTATTGGATGCACAAACTCTACATATTGCAACCTTAGAAACGCACTAGCCCTAAAAATACTAAGTGATAGTCTAATGTTTATATTATGCACAAGAGACTTACTAACCTAGAATTGTGACCACTTTGTATAATCATGTTAAAACGGGTGCGATAAACAGGTTGTCCATAGTTAATCGTGATTTACAAGGATTCACAGTAATTCCGGTCTTGTGTTTAGCAAAATAATATACACAGTTATACATCAATATGACAATATGCAATAAGATGAAGAGTGCATAAACTTCAAGTTATGCAAACTCATCTTACGTATCTGTGACAAAATTGTTGTAAAACGCAATGAAATCGAAATCCGTTTGCCGTTGAATTGCTACATGAAAACAAAAGATACAGTGATTGTTGTTCTTGATAAAGCCGCAAGTCGGGAGTAGTGTCTCTGCGCCGGTTCGCACATGCTATTACAAGAATAAGAAAATATTTAGTATTGACATGAATAAAATAATGAAATGAAACTAAAACTAATTTGAAACTTTGCGATACATTTGAAACAACCCATACAATTCTACTGAACAAGTTAAAGAGGCAGTTCTCATCTTGCTTGTAGATTATATGAAACTCATTTAACAATGGTTGCTCGAATATTATAAGATAAGTGAGAGGGTTTATTGGTGAGTAATCTCAGAATTCAACTTTGTTAAATCGCTTGTTGATTTAAAATCCTATTTCATTGCAAATAGGTGCTAGGTAGGTTATGCCACCTGGTAGAACCCTGCTCCGTATCCAAAGAGACAGGTACCACGAGATTGTATCTTTTGGTTAATTATTTGCAAAAATTTATAAGGAGCCATCCTCCAGGTAATTTTGCATAATATTTAATGGTTGCATAATTCAGTAATTCTAAACAAGAACTTATATGGTTAAATTATAACTATATAATTAAATCATATAAGTCTTGGGGGGGACAACTATTACCCCTGGTAAAGGGTTCAATTGGAAACATGCATATAAGCCTGGGGGGAACAACTAGTACCACTGGTACTGATTACCTTGTCAATATGTTTCTATTTATGTGTTAACATTGCTATATAACATAAATACCAGGAATTTGTGTAATTTCTATGGGTTTATGTATGCATTAAAAACATTTATAAACATAAAAACCAGAATAATTCATACCAAAAGATTGAAAGCAAGTAGTACAGCCCTTATCGGCAAGCTATTACATCATTGGTGGCTGCCTGGCTTAGGCTCCAAAAAGAGGGCCCTTACAAGGGCCAGTAGCCAATTTGTTTTTCAAATAGTAGCCAATTTGTTTTTCAAATTGAAAGACACTAAACATATTGTTCAAAGTTATCAAACTACATAAGGCTAATTGTTTGAGAATTCAAAAGCTKATAAACAGGATGAAGGACAAGGGCAGTTGAGTACATCATGGAGCCAGATCAGGAGAGCTTCCACTGGATGAAGCCTCCGATTCACCAGGTAGCCACCCGAATTCCTATGCAGGAGCATTCAGCTGAGACTCCTCAGCTGCGTCACCATCTTTGTTGAGCTCTCCTGCCTTCTCTCCCTCCTGGTGGGGGGCTCCTTGATCATCTCCGAGCTGAGCTGCCTTGTCTGGTATGTTTTCCTCATGGGCGTTCTGCTCTACCTCCTTGTCTCCTGTATCACCCACCACTGGACCTTCTTGGTTAGTGCTCTGTGCTGGTGGAAGAACCTTCTTTGTTGGAACTTTAGCAGGGCTGGTAGTCATGGGGGCAATTCCTTGTGCATTGGTGGGATCATTAGCATCACCTGAAACAAAATCATTTCCCATGGTTATTATCAATATCAAGTCATCAAGACCAGGTGTGTTGTCAAGGAAAGTTAGATCGTCCATACCTCTTTCCACCTGCACTTCATCATTACTAGCACCCTCTGCTTGATCAGTCATCTGGTCTTCAGTGCTTGGAGTGAAGAAGTCAGCTAAGATGGGTGGTAACACTTCACCTGGGGGGCTTGTCTCACCANATAATAATAATAATAATAATAATAATAATAATAAATGTTGGTATATATTACGCCACCAGACCCAATATCAACCAAGGCCCATATAAGCTAACCCAGTGGGCTTGATAGCACGCAAATGTCATAGCCCAAAGGAGTCAAAAGTGTCTACCAACTAGTCAAAGTTAGGTACATGCATTGACACCTACCCTGGTAAGATTATRAGCCACTTGTCACRTTGAGGATACATTTGACCATGCAAGGTTTAGTATAAAAGGCAGTCTTGGGACACCAAGGTCTGGTAAGTTCACTTGAACAAACACAACCTACATTCTCTCTCTAAATATAGAACTCCCTGGTAATATACTGACACCTCCATCGAAGGGGCTGATCCTGGGTTRCCCCAGGGTAGTTCACTTGTGTTTTGTAGGTTACTGGATAGCAGRCCARGTCCATCTYCACYAGCAYCGGCTCGTTGGCCACTGCCACGTCAGCAGTACCATATATTGTACCAACAATTTGGCGCTAGAAGGAGGGTCGTAGTGCCACATAACGAGTGGATTGGACAATGGATGCATCCAACCAGGAGATGGTGCATGGTGACAGAGCTGACCCTAGGAGGCCAGAGGAGGTATCATCCACAACAAGAAGTCGCTCCTCAAGGCGCTCCAGGTCAGCAAGGCACCCAGAAAGCCGGAGTACAATGCCACGACCATCTCAGAATCAACCACCACAAAGCCCAAGGAACCAATACACTGGTTCTACCGGGCCAGGTGGAAATTATCATCATGAACCTTCTCCCTCCAGGAGAACACGAGGTCATTCAACTCCACCAAGCCCAGACCAGGTGGAGCATGCAAGAAACATCCTCAGACGTGCTGTTTTGACATCCTCTAGTTACGCTGGAAACACTTTAGAAGCAGGAACCACACAAGGATATGACCTTTATGGTCCAAACCTACCTACACCAAGTCGTTCAACCAGAAGGCACCATAGTCAAATGGGTGGTGCAGATAGACCACCCCGACCACACGTCAGAAGGAGGTTGAATTATTCACCGCCTCACTTTTCATCCTCACAAGCATGCGGATCATCTCCATCGATGGAAGATATACCAGAGGAAGCTGGTGAAAGACCTGAGGTAAGATATGCAAGTCTTGTGCGTCGTGACAGATCAGGAGCACCCAGACCTGAATCTCGAGTAGAATCTGCTGGATACACATCGCAGACCACCAGGCCTGGGCATGCAACCAGGCATGAACGATCGGTCCATGACAGGCTTGGGAATCGCCTCTCAGCCTTTCATAGGCTGGGGGAACCAGGTCCTTCACAAGGCCAACCAGCAGCGGAAGCTACACCTGGTCAGACCATGATGCATACAGCTGCTGGAATCAGGTACCCATCTTCATCACTGTTTGGTGAGGAGATTTTAAGAGCTCGGTCACAGAAAGTTAAAATACCAGGCCACATCAAATTTGATGGTACTAGGGACCCTGATGATCACGTGGCCCTTTATGAGGGACACATGTATTTGGGGGAATTTGCGGATGCAACCTGGTGTAAGTACTTCCCCACCACCTTGACGGGAATTRCTCAAGCTTGGTTTAGAAACATTCCACCTGGTAGTATTCATAGCTTCGGTGACCTGGCGGACAATTCGGAAATCATTTCATAAGTGGTAGAAGAAGAGAAAAGTCCTCAGTTGAGCTCATGTCTGTAAAACAGGGYAAAKATGAAAGTCTGCGTGACTACCTTACCAGGTTCAACAAGGAAGCCATAATGGTTTCCAGGTCAAAACCTGATGTGGTAATCATGGCTTTGCAATATGGTCTCAGACCAGGCCCGTTCAGGGACCACCTTACCAAGTCAAAGGTGGATACCCTGGCCCAGGCCATGCGAATCTCAAATGAGTATATCACCTTGGAAGAATTCAACAAGACTGCTGTACCAGGTAATACCGCAGCACCAAAGAAGGAAGAAAAGTCACCAGCCACTGCCCAGAAATCCAGAAGGGAGAGGAGGGAAGAAAAGAAAAAGGAAAAGGCATCAGCACCACTTCCACCAATTTTCGAAAGCTTCACCCCCCTCAACACTGATAGGGCAGTGATATATGCGGCTCACAAGAGTGAGGACAAATGGATCAAACCTCCTAAGAGGTCAAAAGCTGGAAAAGACCCCAACAAATATTGTGATTTCCATGAGTGTCCTGGTCATTCCACTGAAGATTGTGTCCAATTGAAGAACAACATAGAGGACCTCATTAGGAAGGGATTCCTTGCTCAGTACAAGAAGTTTGCCAAAGATCAAGAGGAGAAGGACCAAGGTCAAAAAGAGGACAGATCAGAACCCACGAGGAGATACCAGCCCAAGAGGCCTATCAACGAAATCTCTGTCATCTTTGGCCCACCTGCCTCCAGGAATCATCTGAAAAATGAGGTTAGAACAGCTAGTTGCTCCAAWTCTTAMCAGTCAGAATGTTTAGATATTCCTGAGRTTAGTTTTGGACCTCAAGATTGTRGAGGGCTAGTCCAGCCTCATAATGATCCTTTGATATGCTCTGTCCAAGTATGTAACCACCTGGTCCATAAAGTCCTGATTGATGGGGGTAGCTCTGTTAATGTCCTCTATTACCATGTTTATCAAAAAATAGGACTACAGGATAAAAACATGGATCCCACATCAGGCCCAATAACAGGTTTCTCTGGAAGCTGAATCCTCCCCAAGGGTGAAATTAATTTACCAGTCACCTTGGGAGATGAAGAGCTAGGCAGAACTGTGCTGGTCAGGTTTCAGGTGGTAGAAGCCTATTCACCTTATAACATCATCATGGGCAGAACATTCATGAGTGCCTTCGAAGGTGTTGCATCCATATATCATCTATGTTTTAAGTACGTATCAGACAGTGGCAAAGTTGCAGTATTGAGAGGCTCTCAAGTAGCAGCCAGATCATGCCAGCTAGCCCTGGTCAAAACCTCAAGAAAGGAAGATTCAGACAGAATCCGAAGGCAAGTGGATGAAATGGAAGTTAGAGCTAATCCTCAGCCTTTGAAGAATAGAGTGATCGAGGTCACTGGCCCAGAAACAACTCAGGCTCTGCCTCAAGAATCAACCCAGTTTTCCACTGGTCCATTGATTGAATTGGACAGGGTAGCCATACCTCAGCCTGTTGAGGGCACAGAATCAATTCCCCTTGTTGAGGGGACTAAGAGGATGGTTCTGATTGGATCAGACCTAGGGGCTCTGGAAAGGTGTAACTTGATTAATTTGCTCAGAGCTCATGAAGATGTATTTGCCTACTCAGCGGATGAGATGCCTGGGATTGATCCAGGAATCATATCACATCATCTGTCCCTTGATCCAACTAAAAAGCCAGTGAAGCAGAAAAAGAGGCACTTCTCCTCAAAAAAGAATCAAGCAATCAAAGCAGAAGTCAACAAGTTACTAGATGCAGGATTTGTGGAGCTGTGTCATTACCCTGAGTGGTTAGCAAATGTGGTCATGGTCAAGAAGCCAAATGCCACCTGGAGTATGTGTGTGGATTTTACAGATTTGAATAAAGCTTATCCAAAAGATTGCTATCCTCTGCCACGGATAGACCAACTGGTGGATTCAACCAGTGGTCATGCCAGGCTTTCTTTTATGGATGCCTTTTCAGGCTATCATCAGATACACATGCACCCGCCAGACAAGGAGAAGACGACATTCATTACCAGCTGTGGGGTCTACAACTATATCATGATGCCATTTGGGCTCAAGAATGCTGGTGCCACATACCAACGCATGATGGACCAGGTCTTTGAGACTCAGAGGGCAGGAATCTGGAGGTTTATGTTGATGACGCCATAGTCAAGAGTGTCCATCCAGAAGACCATACAGAAGATCTCACAGAAACATTTGCTAACTTAAGAAAATACCAGGTTAAACTTAACCCAAAGAAATGTGTCTTCAGGATAGGCAGATTGAGGGAGGCAGTTGGCCTTGAGTCAAAACTATGACAGTATGTTAGAAGGGCTATCTTATGCAGAGGTTGAGAGGGTTTCCAAATGAGCTAAGGGCTGCCCGGGAAACCATCTCGAAGGTAATAAAAAAAAAGGCTAAATGAGGAAGAAGGACTGATTAAAGGGCCCAGCGATTTAAGGCCAGTAGAACAAGGAATTAGGACAGAGCAAAGAGCTTCTAGCCTTAGCTGATGATGTGTCCTTCAGAGACACAACAGATCTAATGAGCTTGTAATGAACGCCAAAACTCCCTGGAAAACTCCTTTATCCTGGAAAAAGCAAGCCTGCAGGATGACATGCGGTGAAGAGGCTGAATGAGGAGCTGGGTGCTATGAAAAATGAGAAGCTGAAGATTCAGGAGGATCTCACCAACCATTCTACACACCTGGTTGGTTGCTTCAGGTGTGTGCAAAGCATGTGGACCCTAACCTGGATGGTTCCAAGGTGGAAGAGCCTTGAAGCTGGGATTGGTGAGATAAGCCCCCCAGGTGAAGTATACCACCCAGTCTTAGCTGACTTCTCAACTCCAGCACTGAAGACCAGATGACGTCAAGCAGAGATGCTGGTATGATGAAGTGCAGGTGAGAAAGAGTATGAATGATCTATACCTTTGTAACAACACCTGAGTCTTGATGACTGTATATAATAACCATGGAATGTATTTTGTTTCAGGTATGTAAGTGATCCACCATGCCAAGGAACTGACACATGACTACCAGCCCTTGTAAAGTCCACAAAGGAAGTCTTCCCACCAAGCACAGAGCACCACCAGAAGTCCAGTGGTGGTGATACAGAGACAGGAGGTAGATCGCAGAGCGCCCATGAGGAAAACATACCTGAAAGCAGCTCAGCTCGGAGATGATCAAGGAGCCCCCCACCAAGGAGGAGAGAACGCAGGAGAGCTCAACAAAGATGGTGACGCAGCTAGCTGAATGCTCCTGCATAGGAACTCGGTGGCTACCTGGTGAATCGGAGGATTCATCTAGTGGAAGCTCCCTGATCTGCTCCATGATGTACTCAACTGCCCTTGTCTTCATCCTGTTTACTAGTCTTTTGAAGTCTCAAAACAATTAGCCTATGTAGTTTGTAACTTTGAACAATATGTTTAATGTTTTCATTGAAAAACAATTTGCATTGTGCAATGCTACTGGTCCATGTAAGGGCCCTCTTTTTGGAGCCTAAGCCAGGCAGCCACCAATTGATGTAATAGCTTGCCATAAGGGTGTACTACTTGCTTTCAATCTTTTGGTATGAATTAGGTTTTATGTCTATAAATGTTTTAATGCATGCATAAACCATAGAAATTCACAAATTCCTGTATTTATGTTATATAGCAATATTAACACATAAAAGAACATATTGAAGGTAATCAGTCCAGGGGTACTAGTTGTCCCCCCCAAGGCTTATATGAATTTAAGTTGTAAATAAATTCAAATAAGTTAGTGTGTCAAAATCTCAAATCTGGACAAAAATTTTAAATAAGTTGCATAGATTTAATGGTGTATAATTTATATAAAACAAAATATGCATGTTTCCAGTTGAACCCTTACCAGGGGTACTAGTTGTCCCCCCCAAGACTTAATATGATTTAATTAGATATAATTTAACCATATAAGTTCTTGTTGGAATACAAATATGCAACCATTAAATATTATGCAAATTACCTGGAGGATGCTCCTTAAAATTTTGCAAATAATTAACAAAAAGACAACAATCTGTGGTACCTGTCTCTTTGGATACAGAGCAGGGTTTACCAGTGGCATAACCTACCTAGCACCTATTTACAATGAAATGGATTTTAAGTCAGATGACATGACATGCTGACACCCTTTCTCATAAAGACTGGGATTTTACCAAGAGACATAATCATGCTGGTACCTGGTGTTAATAAACCAGGTTTTGTCCCACTGACATAATCAGGATGACACCTTATCTCATAAAGATTAGGATTTTTGAACAGATGGCTCTTCACCATCTAGCACCTGAACTCTGTAGAAGAGTGGATTTTTACCAGGTGGCTCTTCACCAGCCTGGCACCTATCTCTGTGAGAAGAGTAGGATTTTACCAGGTGGCTCTTCACCAGCTCTGGTACCTATCCTCTGTGAAAGAGTAGTATTTTTACATATTACTTCTCAAGAGTAATATTACACCCAAAAAGTAATAAAAATACAACACTAGATAGAAAAACAACTTCAACCAGAGAAGCAAAAATGCCTCTTATATAATTGTATATATACATTAATTACAGTGGTTGTTGACCTATCTTAAGAAAGTGCAGTACTACAAATTACAAGATACAGACTTAAGCATGATACCTCTTGAGTTGATTCTGTATTCCAGATGTTTGGCAATCAGTGCCATCCAGCTCCATCAGCCTTAAGTACCAGCCATACTTGAGAATGAATCTGATATGGTCCTTCCCAGGTGGCTGAAAGTTTCCATGAAATGCAGCCTTCTAGACTGCTGAGACTTCCTAAGAACCAGATCACCAAACTGCAAGGGCCTTGTCTGACTCTTCTGTTGTAATATCTGGCCACCCTTTGCATATAGGCTGCATGCCTGTTGCTGCATCCTCCCTTAGCTCTTCCACCAATCAAGGCTTCTGATAAGATCTGCTCATTTTGAGGCTGGTTGTATTGGGAAGTCTGAGGAAGTGGAGCCGACTTCAACAGGAATCAAGGCTTTTGTTCCATATACTAAGGTGTAGGGTGAGTGCCATGGACCTCTTGACTGTGGTTCTCAACGACCAAAGTGTACTGGTAGCCTCTTGGAGCCACAGACCCTTTTTATCATCCAGTTCTCTTTAAACAATTAGAATCTGCTTGTTTGCAGCTCTTGCCAACTCTGTAGAACCTAAAGTGTCTCCCCAAAGAGTAATCAGTGATGAAACATACCGCGTCTCGCGATTGTTTGACTAGAGAAAGATTTTTGAACTCACAAAAGTTGAAAATACGTGAGGGTCTACTCGGAACTATTGAGCAAGGACAAATAAAAGGGGCAAAAAATTCTTTTATTTATTTTAATTATTTTTCTATTTTTAGGTTACTTTTTATTTTAGTTAATAATTTATATTGGTGATCTCCATAATTTCCACTTTTCACACATCTTCACATTTTTCTGAGCTCACAGTATTTTTAGTTATTTTTCTGATTTTTCTACATTTTCTATGATTTTTATAAGTTTTTTATACGCAGAAATAATCAAAATACAATAAAAATACTCCGGAAATACGTGGAACCTTCTAGAACATTCTAGAACTCCTTGCTTGGAGAGCAAGGTGTGTCTAGGTGCGTCGAATCAAGGAAATCACGAATAAAATCGGAGAAATCAAAATATTTTCGAGTTTTTGGAAAAAATATATAACGCAGAGGCTTGCGTAATTACGCAGCCCCCCTGCGTAATATACGCGGCACTCTGCGTATATACGCAGCTCTCACTGCGTATATACGCAGGTTTTTTTCCTCGTTTCCCCCTCGTGCTATAAATACTGCCTGCCTTGCTCATCCAAAACACACGTCTTTCTCTGCTCTCTCCGCCTAACTTCGTTTCTCTCTCACTCTCTCCAAACACTCTAAATACATTCGTCTGAGTCTAGCATCGATTCTGTTTCGATTCAACAAGCAATAACAGTTATTCTGAGATTACTCCCACAAACATACTCTTTTCTCAATTACTAACTTTACGAGTTTCATAATTAACAACATGTAGAAACTCCTATTAATTGTTCATTAAATATGTAGGTTTTTAACGTTTTCAATGTTTTTCTTGTTTTTCTTCTTTTTTCTTATTCATTCATTATTATTATCACTTGTCAATACTACATTTCTTATCCTTGTATAGCATTCAAGGCGAAGTTCATTTCGCTTCTTTTATTCGAAACTAACATTTGTTTTGTTTTGTCTTGTATAGCGATTCAAGGCGAAGATTCGTTTCGCTCGTTTTTTTTCAACTAACTTTTGTTTTTTTGCAGATTTAGGGTAAGATGAGTTTTATATATGTTTGAAGTTCATATACTTCGCATTGTCATTGTTGTATCATTTTTATATATTTTTGCTAAAAAAGACCGGAATTATGTGAATCACTTTAAATCAGATTAACTATGGACAACCGTTTTAGGCACCGTTTTCATTGATTAATAAAGTGGTCACAATTTCTAGGTTAGGTAGTCTCTTGTGCATAATAGAAACACTTTTCTAGTAATCTTTAGGGTTAGTACGCTCTAAGGTGCTAAAAAGTAAGTTTGTGCATTCAATAACTGATGAAATGGAATTCAAATGAGACCGAGTAGAGGCCGCTACATGCGGGCGAATTGGGTTACAGATCTGATTCGTACCATGTCCCGAACCACGACTGGTTACTGGATTGAACGTGGGCCATTGATTTGGCACCAACGTTTCGGGCGTCCGTGAATAATTAGGCCGGTGGCGACTCCCTTACTCGACAACACTACCCAACGCACTCACGCGGGTTTCCGTGCTCAAGCCACGCAAAGCACCTCGATGTAGACCAAGCCGCGCGCCCGCTATACGCGGAGGCGCGGCCACGTCCTACAATTTGCGACTTCACTGGGGATAATCACCGTTAGGTGAAGTGGACAGACTTGAAAGTCTCGTAATTCCATCATCATCGTTTAATTGAGATTTTGTTCATTTTGCATGTGCCCGCGCATAAGGTCCAACTTAGGCACCTTGGTCTCATATGGGCATGTTCTATGCTCGAGACTACCATAAGGGGGGATCTACCTTGGTTGCATGTGGTTAATTGATCGCATGGCTAAGGCAAGTCCTATCCGCCATGCCGTGTGTGCACGTGTTACTGAGCGTGTGCATAAGAGGTATTCTTGGCCATACATCGCTAATTGCTAGTGGGAAAACTGGACCAAGCTTCACTTTTAGGCTGGTACATCTTTGACTTACCCAGACCGACCATCAGTCTCCTAGAACTGGACCCTAGGTGGTTTTGAACTCATCAATCATGTTGCGTGGGTTACTTTTGAAAGTGGCATATGTGACTTTAGGACTCTTAGCCTTGTAGGTATTGGACTAACCGGCATCACATACACATATAGATCATGACTGTCTTTAGTTAGACATAGGATTCAACATACATTGCATATTGACCATCATTTGTAAAAGGTGGTCAATTCTTTTTCAAAAAAAACAAAAAAAAAAAAAAAATAAAAAAATAATAATCAAAATAAAAGGGGAAAGGATGACGCATGCATTATATAGTTTGCATTAGGTTCATGCAATATAGGAAGCACTGGTCCATTTAGGTCATGATGAGTCTTTGAGTCAAGTGAAGCATCCATTAATCTGTGTCTTGTTACTTTGGCAGAATTCAACATTGAGCCCCCGTTTGGATCGCAAGGCTAATCAAAGGCTAGTTCGAGAGCGAGTCATTTATCCACCCATCCATCTCCGCAAAGCGGACCTTTTCAGAGATCCACCAGTCTAGACTATCTCAATCATTCACCATGAGCGACGACACGGTTAGGAAGATGGATGAGCTTCGCTGACGACGTGGCAAACTTAGCCAAAGATGGTGGAAATCTCCCGCAATCTTACTTCTGCTCGCCATGGCTAAGAAACATGGAGAAGATGATTCAATAAGACACTTGGATGGGCCAACTTACTATGAAAACACTGAGAATAATGATCTCCCTGCTGCCAAACTCCCCTGAAAGTTTCGGCCAATGATCTCCCTCAATTCAAGCCTACTGACGATCCCGTTCCATCTCAAGGCCTTTAAGAGCCACCTTGTCTCTCAAGGGGTCGATCTGCCTCCTACCCGAAGGTCTTTCCACTCCTCGCTTGCACCCGTGTGCCACAGAAATGGTTCTTCTTCCTTGTCTGAGAAGGAGACTGAAATGGGGAGTGTTGCCTTTCTTTATGACTCGTTACAAAGGGAACATTCAAAGCTCAAACCTCTTTCTCGCGAACTTGAAATCCTGAAACAGGCGAAAAGAGAGGATTTACTGCATCCTCTCTAGATGGAAAGAGAGCTGCTTCACAACTGGTTCATGCTCCTCCTTGAAAGTCGAAAATGTTGAAAGTTTTCATATCAAACTTCAACCAAAGATACAAAAATCATCTTCGCTATTTGGGCTAGATAACTTTCGAAAGGTCACCACATTGGTATTGCCATTGGGATGACTTTTGAAAGAAAACATCTAGCAAATAACAAACCAAGAGGACAACAACAAGAAAGGACAATTCTGGTTCTTCAAACAATGTTTCTGACACTACAAGCTACTCTGGTTTCCCAAGAATCAAGTTATTATCGTCCTAGGCGTGATATTTCCTCAATTGGGCATGACTTAACTCAACATTGAGCGGCTTCCAAAACAAAGGCAAGCTTCCACCTATGGCCCCACTCGCCAGATCCTGATCAAGAAAGAAGATGTAGAAGGGACCCACGCAATATATGCAAAATACCATCAAGCAGAGGCACACAACTGAGAATGTCTATAAGCTAAAGGATGCTGATCCAGACATTGGTAAAGATGTAAGGCTCCCCTTCCACCAGGTGCAAAAAGCCGAACTATCACATCCACCCCCTTACTATCTCATGATTTCTCGTTGATGAAAGAACCAACTTTTGACGCCTACGTTCCTCATCTTCCAGTGGTCAAGCTGTCCAATGTCACTCTACTTCTTCAATGACACTTCTGTTAATGGTTATGGGACAGCGACGATGACGACGTCTTGAAAGGCGTATCGCACCTAATCAAGCCATGACTGGAGAAGTCTTGAGAAGAATCTCAGGATCAAGAATATCCTCAAGGCACCAAAGATGATGTGCATTGTACTCACAGGATGAGCTGTTCCTAACGCCAACTCGCCGCATGACCACTGCCTACTACTCAAATCATACCCACCGCAAGAAGAGAATCCAATTATCAAGCAACTTAAGAAACCAAAGCCGAATTGACGTTTAGCAATTGATCGTCACCTCGAAGAAGTCACCGTGAAGGGCTCTTCCTCAGTCTCTCACTGAGATCAATGTCTTCGATCGAGACCCT
>SNQN01001127.1:0-39745 GCA_008642245.1 Bassia scoparia | reverse complement strand
ATCAACAAGCGATAACAAAGGTTGAATTCTGAGATTACTCACCAATAATCTCTCTCACTTTTTTTAATATTTGACTAACATTGTTATGAGTTTTATATAATTAAAGCATGTAGAAACTCACTTTTAACTTGTTTCATGTAAATATGTAGGGTTTTTCAAATGTTTCAGTTTTCATTAGGTTTTTTTCATTTCATATTATTATTCATTGTCAATACTACAATTCTATTCTTGTATAGCAATTGAAGGCGAAGATCCATTGCCTTGCGTTTTATCAAGAACTAACAATTTTCTTTGTTTTCATGTAGCATTCAAGGCAAAGGATTCGTTTCATTGCGTTTTACAAACTAATTTTGTCTTTGCAGATTTAGGGTAAGATGAGTTTGCATATACTTTGAAGTTTATACCTTCATCTTATTGCATATTGTCATTTTGATGTATAACTTTGTATATATTTTGCTAAACAAAGACCGGAATTATGTGAATCACTTTAAATCAGATTAACTATGGACAACCTGTTTATGCACCTTTTAACATGATTAATACAAAGTGGTCACAATTTCTAGGTTAGGTAGTCTCTTGTGCATAATAGTAAACAACTTCACTAGTATTTTAGTAGTGCGTTCTAAGTTGCAAAAGTAAGTTTGTGCATCAATAAATCTGTTTAATGAATTACAATGAGACCGAGTAGAGGCCGCTACATGCGGGCGAATTGGGTTACAGATCTGATTCGTACCATGTCCCGAACCCACGACTGGTTACTTGATTGGACGTGGGCCATTGATTTGGCACCAACGTTTCGGGCGTCCGTGAATAACCTTTCTAGGCACGGTGGCGACTCCCTCACTCGACAACACTACCCAACGCACTCACGTGCGGGATCCGTGGCTCAAGCCCACGCAAAGCACCTCGATGTAGTACCAAGCCGCGCGCCCGCTATGACGCTGAGGGCGGCGGCCCAACGTCGCTACGAACGCTATTCATGCAGAGGTGGAGAGGGTTCGCAAATGAGCTAAGGGCTGCCCAGGAAACCATCTCGAAGCTACGGCTAATGAGAAGAAGACCTGATTGAGGCCAGGGAAAGGCCAGAGGAACAAAGGAACTGCAGACAAAGACTTCAAGCCTAGCTGATGATGTGTCCTTAGAGACACACAAGATCAGTGAACTTAATGAAGCCCAAACAGCTCTTGGAAAATCCTTATCCTGAAAAAGCAAGCTAGAGGGAGACATGCTGGTGAAGAGACTTGAAAGAGGAGCTGGGTTGCATTGAAAAATGAGAAGCTGAAAATTCAGAGACTCACCAACCACTTCTACTACACCTGGTTGGTTGCTTCAGGTGTGCAAAGCAGTGGATCCTAACCTGGATGGTCAAGGTGGAAGAGCCTTAGAAGCTGGGAATTGGTGAGATAAGCCCCCAGGTGAAGTGTTACCACCAGTCTTAGCTGACTTCTCAACTCCAGCACTGAGACCAGATGACATCAAGCAGAGGTGCTGTAATGATGAAGTGCAGGTGGAAAAGGTATGAGATCTAACTTCCTTCAACACCACCTGGTCTTGATGTATATGATAATAACCATGGAAGTGATTTTGTTTCAGTGATGCTAATGATCCCACCCAATGCCACAAGGATGCCCCATGACTACCAGCCCTGCTAAAGTTCCACAAAGAGAGTCTTCCACCAGCACAGAGCACTAACAAGAAGGTCCAGTGGTGGGTGATACAGAGACAAGGAGGTAGACAGAACGCCATGAGGAAAACAACCTGACAAGGCAGCTCAGCTCGGAGATGATCAAGGAGCCCCCCACCAAGGAGGAGAGAAGTGCAGGATAGCTCAACAAAAGATGTGAGCACTGAGGATCCAGCTGAATGCTCCTGCATAGAATTCGGGTGGCTACCTGGTGAATCGGAGGCTTCATCCAGTGGAAGCTCTCCTGATCTGGCTCCATGATGTTACCCTCAACTGCCCTTGTCCTTCATCCTTGTTTATAAGACTTTGAATTATCTCAAACAATTAGCCTTATGTAGTTTGATAACTTTTGAACAATATGTTATGTCTTTCATTTGAAAACAAATTGGCTACTATTGTGAAAAACAAATTGCTACTGGCCTTGTAAGGGCCCTCTTTTTGGAGCCTAAGCAGGCAGCCACCAATGATGTATAGCTTGCCATAAGGCTGTATACTTGCTTTCAATCTTTTGGTATGAATTATTTGGTTTTATGTTATAAATATGTTTAATGCTACATAAACCCATAGAAATACACAAATTCCTGTATTTATGTTATATAGCAATGTTAACACATAAATAGAAACATATTGACAAGGTAATCAGTACCAGGGGTACTAGTTGTCCCCCCCAAAGCTTATATGTTCTGTTGTCAATTCAATTTGAACCCTTACAGGGGTACTAGTTGGTCCCCGCCCCAGACTTAATATGATTTAATTATATATTATAATTTAACCATATAAGTTCTTGTTGAATTACGAATATATGCAACCATTAAATATTATGCAAAATTACCTGGAGGATGGCTCCTTATAAATTTTTGCAAATAATTAACCAAAAGACAACAATCTCGTGGTACCTGTCTCTTTGGATACGGAGCAGGTTCTACCAGTGGCATAACCTACCTAGCACCTATTTGCAATGAAATAGGATTTAAGTTCAGATGACATGATCATGCTGACACCACTTTCTCATAAAGACTGGGATTTTACCAGGAGACATAATCATGCTGGTACCTGGTGTTAAAAACCAGGTTTTGTCCACTGAATAATCAGGATGACACCTTATCTCATAAAGATTAGGATTTTGAACCAGATGGCTCTTCACCATTCTAGCACCTGACTCTGTAGAAGAGTTAGGATTCATCAGGTGGCTCTTCACCAGCCTGGCACCTATCTCTGTTGACCAGTGGATTTCTCAGCAAGAGTAGGATTTTTTCATATTACCTCAAAAGATTAAATATTTACACCCTAAAAAGTAAATAAAATACAAAACACTAGATAGAAAAACAAACTTCAACGGAGAAAGCAAAAATGCCTCTTATATAATTGTATATATATATATATATATATAATATATATATATTCATATTATATATATATATATATATATATATATTATTATATTATGTGTGTCTATTACGCCACCAGGCCCAATATCAACCAAGGCCCATGTTAACTAATCCAGTGGGCCGAATGGAGTACAAGTACCACAGCCCAAAGGGGTCAAAAGTGCCAATCAACGGTCAAAGTTGGGCACATGCATGACACCTACCCTGGTATACAAGCCACTTGTCACGATTAAGAAGCTTTGACCATGCAGACTGTGGTATAAAAGGCAATTGACACCAAGGGCTGGTAAGTTCATGAACAAAACAAACCTACATTCTCTCTCTAAATATTGAAACCCTGGTAAATACTGACAACTCCATCGAAGGGGCTGTTCCTGGGTTGCCCCAGGGTAGTTCACCCGTGTTTTTTAGGACGGATTGCAGACCAGGTCCATCTTCACCAACACCGGCTCGTTGGCCACTGCCACGTCAAGCAGTACCATATATTGTACCGACAATATATATATATATTATATATATATATAATATATATATATATATAATATATATATATATATATATATATTATAATATATATAATATATATATTATAATATATATACACACACACACACACACACATTAAAATTATAGTGGTTGGTTTGACCTATCTTAAAAAGTGTAGTACTACAAATTATAAGATTTACAACTTAAGCATGATACCTCTTGAGTTGATCTGTATTCCAGATATTTGCAACTCAGTCCATCCAGCTCCATCAGCCTGTAAGTACCACACCATACTCTGAGAATGAATCTGATATGGTCCTTCCCAGGTGGCTGAAATTTACCATGAATGCCAGCCTTCTGACTGCTGCGACTTCCTTAGAGAACCAGATCACCAACTGCAAGGGGCCTTTATCTGACTCTTTGTTGTAATATCTGGCCACCCTTTGCAATAGGGATGCATGCCTGGTTGCTGCATCCTCCCTTACTCTTCACCAATCAAGGCTTCTGATAAGATCTGCTCATTTGAGGTGGTTGTATTGTGAGATCTGAGGAAGTGGAGCCAACTTCAACAGGTATCAAGGCTTCTGTTCCATATACTAGGTGTAGGGTGGATGTGCCAGTGGACTCTTTTACTGTGGTTCTCAACGACCAAAGTTACTGGTAGCTCTTGGAGCCACAAACCCTTCTTTATCATCCTAGTTCTTCTTTAAACCATTTAGAATCTGCTTTTGCAGCCTCTGCAACCCATTGATTGTGGTGCAGACTGCTGAAAATGAATTTGATCTTG
Organism: Bassia scoparia; assembly: GCA_008642245.1. NCBI lineage: Eukaryota > Viridiplantae > Streptophyta > Magnoliopsida > Caryophyllales > Amaranthaceae > Bassia > Bassia scoparia. The sequence goes on along the minus strand of SNQN01001127.1, from coordinate 35,400 downwards.
AACTGAGCCAACCAAGCCTTCAAAGGATCATTTCAAACTGTCTTCCATGTAAAATACTACAGACTGGAATCTCATACCTGGTCAGCACATTTTCCAAGGAATTTTCTGACATCCTTTTCTGAGATGTTGGTTAAGCCCTCAGCCTCAATCCATTGCTAAAATAGTCCAAAGCAACAATAACCATCTTTTTCCACCCTGGGCCTGGGAAAGGGCCCAGGATCACCCCCATTGAGCAAAAGGAATAGGATTAAGGATTGGATGAATCATTGCTGCTGATTGATGGATGGTGAGAACTTTGCATTTGTCACATTCAGTTCCATTTTAAGAATCTGCATTCATGGTTGCCAATAATAGCCAGATCGAAGAGCTTGTGAACCAGGCTCTGGCACCCACATGATGGCACAAAAGCCTTCATGGATTCCCTGAGGATGTAGTTCCCTTCATCACGATCAACACACTTAAGTAGTGGTTGAGGTGTGAGATCTCCTGTACATTTCTCCATCAATCATGGTATACCTCTGAGCTCAACTTGACCTTCCTGCTGCACTTCACAGGTAATTTACCATGCTGCTTGTAAGCTACAATATCTGCCATCCACAAGGGTGGTGGATCCCACTGGAAAACGTACATAGACTCACACTCTGTGCTTCTCTTAGGCAACACTTCTATAAAGACGCTGGTCAGGTTCTGGAAGGTGGTCGTGGCCAACCTGCAATGCATCTGCCAGATATTCTCCTCTCTAGGAATCAACAAAACTCTAATGATTGGAGTTCGAAGCTAGCTCTTTCATTTTGGTGAGTAGGCTTGTAGAACTGGTCTCTGACCTCATATCCCCCCTGTACTGTTGCAACGAGTGGGAATCAGTCATAGCACACCCTGTTGCACCAATAGACAGCAGAGTTGTAATCCCTATGGCAGCTTCGTACTCGCTTCATTATTTGTTGCTTGTGAACTTGAACTTCAAGGCATATTCAATGATATCTTTTCTGGTGACAGCAATACTACCCAGCTCCAGATGCACCATCTGTTGATGAACCATCAGTGAGACAACCCAGGATCTACTTGTGTAGGCCTTCTTCATAATAGAACATTCTGCTAAGAAGTCTGCTAATGCTTGTCTTTATGGCTGTCCTAGGCTGAAAACTGATCCCAAAACCAGTAATTCAAGTGCCCAGTTTGTCAATCTGCCAGACTTTTCCAACTTCTCAAGAGATTTCTCCAATGGAGGTCAGTTAGAACAACAATTGGTGGCATCAAAATATGGCCTCAATCTTCTTGCGCTGTTGATTACTGCATAGGCAGCTTTTTCATCATAGGATACCTGTTCTCTGCTCCTGTTAATGCATGCTCACAAAATACACAGGTTGTAACCTTTCCTGCCTCCTTAGGAGGACAGCACTTACAGCGTCTGGCTAACTGCATATACAGGAACAAGGTCTCAGTTGGTTTGGCACCAGGGTTGGCAGTTTCATCAGGTGATCTTTGAGCTGGTTGAAGGCTTCATGCTGTTCTGGTCCCCAACTGAATTCTTTGTTTCCCTTGAAATCTTGAAGAAAGGTTGTTGACTTCTCTATGATCTGGCTATGAACCTGACATATCTGCCATTCCCCAGTCAGCCTTGATATCTTTGATGCTCTTTGGTTCTAGGTCAGTGCAGCTTACTTTATCAGGATTAGCATCATTCCCCTCTGGCTAACCATGAAACCTAAGAAACTTTCCAGAACTCACACCAAAGTGTTCCTGTCTGAAAGGCATGAGCAGGAGTGAGTGGCAGCTTCGTAGCTCAAAGAAGTGATGAGCCCATATTTGACAGTCTGCATAAAACACATATCAATATATGTCAGTGATAATGTAGGCAACACAAATGGACGATGACTCAATGACTGAAAGGGAAGGGGCCATTTACCTGAGCAAGGTAATACTCGAAGAGATGGTTAGCCACCCTATCATCATCCATGATAGGGGCATCATATGGAGAGATGGCATGAAAAAGCAAGTTCCTGGCTACCAGGCTGTTCTCCTCAATGTTGCGCCCAGATAGGCCCCTGTTAGGGTAAGTCCTGGCCTCCCCAAAAGCAGATTTCACTACATAGGGAACCATGACACCTCCATAGTGAGGCCCTGATGAGGATGATGCTGGTGTAGTAGACCACTTTGGGGTTGTCATGGTGGTTGATGCTGCTGCTGCTGAAGATGCTGCTGTTGCTGGAGTTGCTGTTGTTGAAATAGTTGTTGTTGCTGCTATAGAAGATGTTGCTGCTGCTGCTATAGTAGTTGTTGTTGTTGCTGCTGTAGTAGTTGCTGCTGTTGCTGTTGTGGTAGTAGTTGTTGTTGTTGCTGAAGTAGGGGTTGTTGTAGTTGAGGTTGATGGAATAACTGAAGTCTGCAAAGAAGAAACACCCATGGCTGCCTGGCTGACAGAGGAAGTGACTTGGGGAATTGGAGCACCAGTCCATGCTGGATGGCCAGTGGCAGACAAGGGGGTGTCACCCATACCAGCCTCGGGAAACCAAGGCTCAAGGCCACCCAATTGGTGCATCCCAGGCACCCCTTGCAGGTCACCTCCACCTGAGTTCCACTCAGCCATCTGAATCTCCCTGGCAACCTGGAGGCCTATATCTTCTTGTGTTCTTCTTTTCTTAGCCTCATCTTCTTCATCACTATCGATGGACACAACCTCGTCCACCTTCCTCTTTCCTTTGTCACCAAGGGGATCCTGCTGTAGCTGAGAGGACTGGCCACCTAAGCTTGGACCATGGCYAGCTGGCACTACCATAGTCACACCACCTCTATGGACAACTCTACCCCCTTGAATGGGGGAGGGGCTCCTTCTTGCAGGTGGTGGCGAGATGGTGCTCTTGAGGGCTCCAAAGTCAGGCATCCTTAGCCTGCTCCTGGTGGTCCTGAAAGCAGATCCAGATGATGACCTACCTCCACTCCCTGTAGGAGTTGGAGCTCTAGACCTTCTTCCACCTTGAGGGGTGATGGGGGTGTCAGCTCTCGCACTCCTCTCCTCTGATGCTCCTTGGGAGGCACCAGCAGCTTGTGGGTTGTCTTGACCAGCTCCAGAGGTACTGCTTGACATGGCTGAAGGTAGTTGCTGAAAACTCTCTGTAGTCCAAGGGTCTGTAGGTTTGCTCCTCACCAGCTAGCTGAATACTTCTGGATCAATCACCAGGCTGTCAAGGGTCACAATTTGATCCCTCAAGACACCAGATTCTAGAGTTAGGACAGAGATGTTCCCAGTTGGAGTCTTCCTCAAATTCAGAACTGACCAGTCTAGGTTTCCCAAAGCCTCCACTGCACATATAACACAAGCAACATGGTTAGTATTGCAAAGTCAAAAAAACAGTTATGCATGAAATGTAAATGTGCAGGTAAAAGAGTAAAGGGTTATGAAGACTTCAGTGCAACTAGACTTACTTCTAGAGATCCTCCTGCTCAAGCCACCAGCAGCCAAATAAAGCTCCACCTTYAGAAGGTCAAAGTGAGGCAGCCAGTGCTTAGGGGTAGGGCTTTTGCCTTTAGACCTAGCCCCAAAAGCCTGGAACCATTCAAAGGTGGCCTTTTCCTTCTCGGTGGTAAGGCAGCTTGGTGAAAGAGCCTTCCTCTCCAGAGCTTTGTTCCTGATAAACTCAGTCCTGGCCTGGTAAAGGTATGGATGCTTCTCATGTAGAGGCACTCTCAACCACAACCATTGTTGTGTCCATTTCTTCAAACCACCAACCAGTGGATAGGAGGTTGCATATGTATCATTGCCACCTTTACAACCTCCAAGGAGTACCATCCAGTTTTGATTTGGGTCCCCTTGTATGCTTTCAACCAGAATAGAGTCCTGAAAACCCTGTTTGACATCTCTAGCTCCAAAAAAGTGCAAACCCAGATGTAACTTATAATTCTCTGCACAGCACTAGGAGCCAGCTGAGACAAGCTGATTCCCCACATTTCAAGTAATTCAATCATAAAGGGGTGAAGAGGGAATCTGACACCTAACTCTAGGTGAGCAGTATAGACAGGGACCCTAAATCGTGGTGGAGAGTAAGCTCTATCTGAGGGGTTGGGGACCTTGAACTAGTATCCAAAGCTGGAACCAAAACCATACAGTTCACCAGCTCTTATATCAAACCTCTTCTCATAAGCTTTTTGAAGAAAGTATGGGTCAAGAGCAGAGTTGGCAGAACCATCATTCTCCTTAATGTCAGCCCATCTAATAGAGGTCCAGTGATGATTGTCAAGGTTTAGGAATCTTGTACTCCTAAAGTTTCCCCTCTCATCCCTGGGGGCTTTGGCTCGGGCTCTGGACCATCTGTCCTCAGATGGCCCTGCTTGCTCGTCCTCCTGAGTAATCATAGCAATGCACCTTTCAATCTCCTCCTTCAGGCCGTTAGATACAACCCATTGAACTTCCTCCTCCTGTAGCCTAAGGGGAGTGCTGGAACCACTTGCTACTTCAGACCCTCTGGTAAAGGAAGGAGTACTGCTACTGGGTCTAACTTGGGCAGGTTCGGAGGTGCTAGGCCTAGAGGTTACACTTCTAGCAGATTGATTTCTAACCCTCCTAATTAATGGTTGGGAGTCCTCACTAGGCTCCTCATCAGTTAAGGCGATTGAGTCCACAGACCTATTCTGAGAGTCACTATATTCCTCCGACATTCTACAATATTTAACCACAAGCCCAAAAGATGCAAAAAGGGAAAAAACAAAGCAAAATCACAAACCACTCTAGACGAAATTAAAGAAAAACAATGACTGGAAGGCATGCAAGTTGAATTCAAGTTAAAAATGGGAGGAGAAATTACCTGATCAATTGGAAAGTGGATACAGCGACACTTGATCAAAGACAGGAAAATCAATCTCCCAAAAAGCTTGTCACGAACAGTAATGCGATTGCCTGGCAGGAGCAAGAGTGAAGAATTGCAAAATTCTCGCTGTGTTGAGAAATGTGCTTTGAGTCTAGAGCTGCTGTTTTCTTTTGCTTCTCTTTGTCTCTCAAATTTTTGAAGGTTTGAAATGTGAGTTGAAAAACGGATGGTGAAGTGACCCGCCATAAATADGGGAAGAAGCAACCGTCATTAAACCCGCACGCAATTGCCATAACTGCTCGCTAGTGGATGGGTAACCATTTCGTGGCAATAAAGTTCTGAAAATTAACTTCCACAAGTTAAAACCGCTCATTAATCGAGGCTTGCCTGGTAATCTGAGGTAGTTATATGGTCTCGGAAAGATTCGTTGCAAAACCAGGGCCAAACCCTGGTAATACAGAGGCCCCTGGTATTCCAATGACCCAATAAACCCAGTGACCTGGTAAAGTCTCTTTGACATAACCAGGCTTGGAGGGGGGCTAGTTGTTGGTATATATTACGCCACCAGGCCCAATATCAACCAAGGCCCATATAAGCTAACCCAGTGGGCTTGATAGCACGCAAATGTCATAGCCCAAAAGAGTCAAAAGTGTCTACCAACTAGTCAAAGTTAGGTACATGCATTGACACCTACCCTGGTAAGATTATGAGCCACTTGTCACGTTGAGGATACATTTGACCATGCAAGGTTTAGTATAAAAGGCAGTCTTGGGACACCAAGGTCTGGTAAGTTCACTTGAACAAACACAACCTACATTCTCTCTCTAAATATAGAACTCCCTGGTAATATACTGACACCTCCATCGAAGGGGCTGATCCTGGGTTGCCCCAGGGTAGTTCACTTGTGTTTTGTAGGTTACTGGATAGCAGGCCAAGTCCATCTCCACCAGCACCGGCTCGTTGGCCACTGCCACGTCAGCAGTACCATATATTGTACCAACAATAATAATAATAATAATAATAATAATAATAATAATAATAATAATAATAATAATAATAATAATAATAATAATAATAATATGGGATGGGATTCGCTATAGCTAGAGGAGTGGGGGCCTAGATTATATCTCGGCTCCCCTCCAACTTCTTGTAGATCACTTGATCTTTTTGTTGGTTGTAATAATAATAATAATAATAATAATAATAATAATAATAATAATAATAATAATAATAATAATAATAATAATAATAATAATAATAATAATAATAATAATAATAATAATAATAATAATAATAATAATAATAATAATAATAATAATAATAATAATAATAATAATAATAATAATAATAATAATAATAATAATAATAATAATAATAATAATAATAATAATAATAATAATAATAATAATAATAATAATTGGAGCGGTGGTCGGGTGGTGGCGGCAGCAGCACAACGGAAGCGGGAGAAGTATTTGGAGAGGTGTAGGGTTATTGGCTACGGTTTTCTTCCTTTCTCCTTCTCTTCCTTGGGAGAATTGGATAAGGGTGATGTTGCGCTTCTGAAGAAGATCCAGATTTTTTCCAAAGCTCAGGACATCGGGGCACGTGCAGTTGCTTACATCTTCACTAGGATGGGTTTCGCTATAGCTAGAGGAGTGGGGGCCTAGATTGTATCTCGGCTCCCCTCCAACTTCTTGTAGATCACTTGTTCTTAGGTTATAATAATAATAATAATAATAATAATAATAATAATAATAATAATAATATTAATAATAATAATAATTCAAATTCTAGAGAGAGAGAGTGAGGCGACGTTCTAGCCCGGCTTCCACCTCGGCTTATTCCACGGCAGTTGACGCCGGTTTGGTCTCCGTTCAGGCAAGGGTGAGGCTACGTCAACTTCTACGGCGGTTCCGGCTTCGTTGCTGTTGTTTTTAGGCAGAATTGGGTATGTTTTAAGCGGTTTGGGTTCAGGCGGTTCAGCCGTGGTTTAGGGGCTATTTTTAGGTGGTTCAGGGGTGTTTTCAGGCGTGTTTGGTGGGTGGTCTAGGGTCGGTTCAGGGGGGATCTTTAACTAGAGTTTACGCTAGTGTTTTTAGGCAGAATTGTGTACATTTTAAGCTTCCTTTTGGTTGTTTTGGGTGGCTGGTTGTGGTGCTGGTTGCGCGGCGGTTCAAGCGTTTCTATTAGAAGTGTTATTGGGTTGTTTGCGCGTTGTTTGGGGTTGCATTTCCCGGCAGCTTCGTGGGTGTTTTTCGGTTGTTCTGTGGTGGTGACTTTCAGGTTTTTCTGGCAGAATTCAGGCTGGTTTCCGGTGCTACAACAGCGGCTTTGTGGGGGCGTTGTTCGGGGATGCTTTTTTGGTGAATTAAGGTTGCGTTGGTTCGTGTTTTGGAGCATTTTGGGCGTGTGGAGTTTCTGCGGTGTGAGCTGCTGGTTGTGCTTCGTTTTTGAGCTTTTGTGCTTAGTCAGGTTTGAGGTATTCTTTGTGCCTTAATTCCTACTTCTTTTGGAGCATTAACTTTGGCACTTTGTCATTTGGACTTTAACTTTTGGACCATTATTAAATACTTAGTTTCCACGTTTCATGGAGCTTTAGCCTTTTGTTTGATTTTGGCTATTGTTTTTGGATTTGTCCTCTTCCCTTGGACTTTTATTTAATTGCTATTGTCTATGCTTCTTTATGCCGCCACGGGTTCGCTTTCATTGTCCGTTTGTGGGTCATCATGGATGTCATGATGGTGGGGGTCATGGACTTGTTAAAAGCTACTTGCTCACTCATCTTCGAGACCGGCATTGTTGTGAGGGTGTGCGTGATGTGACTCGCAACTTGCTCACTACTGATTTAGGTATTTTCACGAGAGTTGAAATGACTTTCTGTCGTATGGGTGTTTAGCTATGTGGTGATTGTTACAGGACGCATGCTCTTCGTTCTAGGTGTAAGCATGAAGATGAACATGGTACTACATTTGTGGACCCGCCTAATTCTGGGGATGGTGTCGTTCGTTTCATTCTTTACGGTTTTCCTAAGCCGCTCGAACCCTCCTCTGTGGACCATGTTCTAGTTCACGATTTATCTCATCAGCATCTTCTCTCTTTTGATGGTGCCCTTCTTGATCATTTACTTTCCAAACGGTTGTCCACCGTGAAAACTATCCCTCCCAATTGTCGTTTGGGGTTTTCTCGGATTCTTAAAGAARCRCTTGATAAGGTGGTTCACAATTCGGATGACTTATCTTCTTGGGTTCGCTTGCTTCTGATGCCTCTATGTGTCCTAAAAACTTTTTCTCCAAGGAGTAGTCGTGAGTGTTCTTCGACTGTTAGGCGTCATCGTCAAGTAGAGTGTATTACCTCTACCATTCGTACTTGGAGTGTGTCGGGCGGTGCTGAGCAACTTGTGCGTGATACATTGGACAATGTGTCTCCCTCTTTGTTGGATGCGGATGAGGGTAATGTATTGTCTGAGCGCAACATTAAGCATTGTAAGCGAAAGATTTCTGACGGTCATTACACTGCTGCTGTTTGGGTTCTTTGGTCTTCGCGAGTTGCTTCTTACAACGATGATACTCTTGCTGCTTTGGAGGCTAAGCACCCTTCTTGCCCTGTTCTTGTTCTACCAGATTCTCCCGTCATCACCTCATTGCTGCTTCTTCTGTTGTTTTGGAGCAAATCAAGGGTTTTCCGTGTGGTATGTCTTGCGGACGTGATGGTTTGCGTGCTCAACACCTCCTTGATTGCCTTAGTGGTGCTGTTGTTGCAATCTCAGATGAGTTGGTGGGGTCTATCACGCTGGTGGTTAATTTCCGGTGCTTTTCCCGCCACGTTAGGTGCCTATATTGCTAGTGCTCCGCTAAGGCCTCTTGTCAAGCCCGGGGGTGGTATTAGGCCCATTGTTGTGGGTACTGTTTGGAGACGCCTTGTTTCTGAGGTTGGAGCTGCTTTGGTTAGTCTGCATATGGGTCGCTATTTCGGTGGTCTTCAATATGGTGTTGGTGTTCCGGCGGGTGGTGAGGCTATCCTTCATGTTGTTAACCGGTTGGTTGAGGCTCGTGGGGCTGAGGTTGGCCTWTCTATGTTGTYGGTCGATTTTCGAAATGCCTTCAATTTGGTCGATCTTTCTGCTTTAATTTGTGAGGTTCGTGCTCATTGTCCTGCTCTTTCTCGCTGGGTTGAGTTTTGTTATTTTTCACCAGCTAAGCTTTATTATGGAGAGCATACTTTGTTGTCTTGCCAAGGGGTGCAGCAAGGTGATCCTCTTGGTCCTCTTCTTTTCACATTGGTTCTATATCCGTTGGTGTGCCGTATCAAGGACACCTTTCGCTTGAGCTTGCAGGCTTGGTATTTGGATGATGGTACTATCATTGGTGATACCTTGGTGGTTGGGCAAGTTTTGCAGAAGGTTTCGGCGGAGGGACCTAGTCTAGGCCTTCATGTTAACGTCGCAAAAACGGAGCTCTATTGGCAATCTGAGGACCCACAGAGTCGTCTTAAAGGGGTCTTTCCTCMCGATATCGCTCGGCCTTCCCTTAGTGTTCGATTGTTAGGTGGGCCTGTTAGTGCGGATTCTTCCTTTTGTGGGGACCTTGTTTCACAAAGAGTGTCGAAGACTATTGAGCTCATGAATGCTGTTGCTCAACTTAATGATCCTCAATGTGAGTTGTTACTTCTCTGTGCGTGTACTGGAGTTTGGAAACTCTACTTTGCTATGCGTACTTGCCCCTCTAATCTTTTCGAGGCGGCTCAGCTCTCCTTTGGTGTGGCTCTGCGAGCTTCCTTGGAACGCATTGTCACAGCATCCGGTCCTGGTTTTGGTGATTGGCAATGGCGGCTCGCCACCTTACCCTTTGCTTACGGTGGTTTTGGTGTTTATTCAGCGGGTGATGTTCGACACTATGCTATTCTCGCATTGCGGTTACAGTCTTCCAGTTTACAAGGTAAACTTCTTCAGCATTCTGGCGTTGTTGGTCTTGGTTCGGCCTTTAATGGTGCATTGGGTCTTTTTGATAGGACCGTGGAGGCTGATCTTATGCGTAACCCTAGTGAGATCGCTGCCCCAAAGCTAATGAAGAAACTGGCAGATTTGTATTTCACGAAGGAAACTGCATCTGCTCACTCCACCTACTCCTTATCTACCCGTCAGGTTGCCTTATGGAAATCCCAACAAGGAGATCACGCTTCTGCTTGGCTACGGGTGGTTTCGATCTCTAGTTTGGGCCAGACTGTGAATGGTAAGACTTATCGTTCCATTCTTTCTTATCGGTTGGGTGTTCCTTTATTCTCCATTTCGGCTCCTTGTTCTGCTTGCTCGCGGGTTTTTGACGGAGATATTTTTGGGGATCATGCTGTATCCTGCTCAGGGTTGATGGGTATCAAGCACCGTCACAATGTTGTCCGCGATACTCTTCTTGACGTCTGTTATCGATCTGGGATTACTGCTCGTAAGGAGGTAAATGTTGGGTCGAGTGATGGGATCGACGGGGCTCTTCGACCTGCGGATGTTTTGCTCTATTCTTGGGACGACGGCTTGGATGTGTGTGTTGATCTGACGGGTTCTTCTCCTTTGACGTAATCTGGGTTGTCTAACTTCGTTCCTGGTCGGATGGTGGCGGTAGCAGCTCAGCGAGAGAAGTATTTGGCGCGTTGTAGGGCAATTGGATATGGTTTCCTTCCTTTTTCCTTCTCTTCTTTGGGCTAATTAGACAAGGGAGCTATTGCGCTTCTAAAGCGGATCCAGACGTACTCCAGGGCCCAGGACATTGGGGCAAGTGCAGTTGCTCACATATTCAGTCGGATAGGCTTCGCTATTGCTAGAGGAATGGAGGCCTAGATTGTATATCGGCTCCCCTCTTACTTCTTGTAGATCACTTGTCCTTTTTTGTTGCTTGTAACGCTTACCACGTTTTGGTGTTTATAATAATAATAATAATAAGGGTTTTTTGTCACTAACCATCTTTTATAAGGGTGACTTTGTCACAAACCATCTTTTCTAAACGAAATTGTCACAAACCATCTTTTGTGATATAAGTGGTTGTTGACCACCACCTTATGGCCGGATTCCGACGTTGACCGTCACGTGCTCCTCACGTGACTCATAAAAATTTATTTTTTTTTCTGTTTTTTCGACTTTAATCCCCTCTAACATTACTCGATTGATTGCTACTCTGTTTCCCTAATCATCGTTCACTATTCCCCCTCATATTAACTCCCAGTAGCACGTTGCTAGATCCTAAATCACGGTGGACAATAGATGGCTGAACCTTTTCGTGYAGATATTCCAGACCTTTAGCAGCCCCAAAGGCAATTTTAACTTGTTGAGCCCAAGTTAAAAGAGGTCCCGGTACAGCACCCTGCACTCATTTCCTTCCTGTTCAAGGAGAAAGTTATTGTATATTTAAGTTCAAAAGAGAAAACTCCCAATAGCTAGTACAATACTGATTATAGAAATCATCATTCACATCCTCGTGGTTGCCTTGTGATTACAGAAATCATCATAACATTCATTACTCTGCTCACTCGATTCAAGTAATAACTCTGTTTCTTCATTTTAATTGCTACTCTGCTCACTGTTCATCAATAACATTCATTACTCTGTTGCTTCTCGTTGCTATGATTGCTTCTCAAAAAATATTGAATTTCGCAGCAAACAAGCAATTTAGAAAAAAACAAAATTACCTGGTGTTGTATCTTTGCTCCAGCCAAAATCCTTAACAAAACATAATTAGGGTTCACAATTTTCAGAGTAAGAAACAAATGAAACAGCAAAAGGAAGACATAATAGCAAAGCAACGGGTAGAATTCGATTTATAAAGTGACAATGGAAGGGTTAGAGGGGGATTAAAGTCGAAAAAACAGAAAAAAAATTATGAGTCACGTGAGGAGCACGTGACGGTCAACGCCGGAATCCGGCCATAAGGTGGTGGTCAACAACCACTTATATCACAAAAGATGGTTTGTGACAATTTCGTTTAGAAAAGATGGTTTGTGACAAAGTCACCCTTATAAAAGATGGTTAGTGACAAAAAACCCTAATAATAATAATAATAATAATAATAATAATAATAATAATAATAATAATAATAATAATAATAATAATAATAATAATAATAATAATAATAATAATACTTCCTATATTATTCTTTTTATTAGCAACTTTTTGTTAGGAACACATTTTAATAGAACGATTATGTGTGTAGACACCTAAAATGTCTCCCCAAAAGAGTAAAAAATTCAGTGATGAACATATCGCGTCTCGCGATTGTTTCGACTTAGAAAAGTGCTTTGAACTCACAAAAGTTGGAACATAGGTCATACTCGGAACTATTGAGCAAAGAACAAATAAAGGGGGCAAAAATATTTTTTTATTTATTTATTTTTTTCTTATTTTAGGATTTTTTAAAAATAATTTATATGGTGATCTCCATAATTTCCACTTTTCATTGCACTCTCACATTTTTCTGAGCCTCACCAGTATTTTAGATTATTTTTCTGATTTTCTATATTTCTATGTTTTTATAATTTTTATACGCAGAAAATACAAAAAAATACAAAATACACAAAAAAAAATACCCCAGAAAATACGTGGAACCTCTAGAACACTCTAGAACTCCTTGCTTGGAGAGCAAGGGTGTTTAGGTGCGTCGAATCAAGGCAAATCACGAAATAAAATCGGAGGAAATCAAAAAATACGGGAGAATAATCGAGCGTATATACGCAGGCCTACGTATATACGCTCCTAGGCTGCGTATATACGCAGGTCTCCTGCGTATAACCTGCGTAGAGCCTGCGTGTATACGCAGAGCCTGCTATATACGCTCGATTTTCCCCTCCTCTGCCTATAAATACGTGCCTTTGCTCATTTCGAACACACACGTCTATTCAACTACGCGTCCCTAAACTTGCGTATTCACACTCTCACACTCTCATACACTCTAAACACATACTTCTTGAGTTCTAGCATTCATCTGTTTCGATCCAACGAGCGATAACAAGGTTTACTTCTGAGATTACTCACCTACAACTCTCTTCGTTTTCTTTTAATGATTAATTATTATCACGAGTTCTAATCTAATTTATACAATGTAGAAACGACTTTTGAATCCTCTCATGTAATATGTAGGATTGTTATTCGTGTTTTTAAATTCTTTTTCGTTAACATTTATTATTATTATCACCACCTTGTCACAATTTATCATTATGCATATCGTTATTGTTAATACTAACAGTTTCTTGTGCTTGTTTAGCAATTCGATCAAAGACGTCTCTTTTTAGCTTTTACTTTAACGATTTGTGTATTTGTAGAGACAAGGTGATAAGGATATACATATACATTAATATGCTTACTAACCTTTGTTTTCATGTTTCGTTTGTACATATTCTATCACACTTGTATATATTGCTTAAACAAGACCGGAAATTATGCATACACATTAAAGTAGATAATCATGGACGACCGGTTTTCTAGCACCTTGTTAATATTGACTAACAATGAAGCGATCGCCTTGTCCATGTAGAAGTCTTTGTTTCTGTATAAAGTAACCACTTAGTAATCTTTAGGTTAGTACGCTTCTAAGGCTAAGATGTAAGTTATGTGCATTCAATAACCGTGATGAATGGAATTGCAATGTGACCGAGTAGAGGCCGCTACATGCGGGCGAATTGGGTTACAATCTTATTCGTACCATGTCACCGAACCCACGACTGGTTAGTGGACATCCGAACGTGGGGCCATTAATTTGGCACCAACGTTTCGGGCGTCCGTGAATAACCTTTATAGGCACGGTGGCGAGTCACCTTTCTCGACAACACTACCCCAACGCACTCACGTGCGTGTTCTGTGGCTCAAGCCCACGCAAAGCACCGATGTAGTACCAAGCCGCGGGCCCGCTATACGCGAGGGCACGGCCCACGTCCTACAGTGTGTAAACGAGCAAATTAGGTAACATGAGTTTAAGGCTAGTAACGTATCATCTCGTTCTTGTTTGTGTTAAATAGTATATCTTAAGTTCAATATTAATTCTAAGTTAAATGGTTAATTATTAGGCCCAAAACATATTCAATAGTTAAATATTAATCCTAAGATTACTATTAATTCTAAGTTAAATGGTTAAATATTAGGCCCAAAACATTATCAATAGTTAAATATTAATCCCAAGATCAATATTAATCCTAAGTTAAGTGATTAAATATTAGGCCCATAACATAACCCATAATTAAATGGAAAATTTCACAAAAATAATCCCAACTTTTAGTAGTCTTCCAAAAATAAACCGACCCTTCGATTATCCCAAAATAATCCGACCTTTAGGGGGTGTCTTCCAAAAATACACCCAACGACCTACAACCTGTACAACTGGTTAAAATATGTTTAATTTTCTATTTTCCGTTTTTGTTAAAACCCACCCATTTCACTCTCTCTCTTCTGCTGACTCCCTCCTCCCACACTGATTTCTCTCTCTGCTCTTCCTCTCTCACTCTCTCCTTGTCAACCAAAACCTTTAAACCCTTGTCTCACTTCACTACTACTTAACTTTTTTCCCCCAACTTAAACCCTCCATTCTCTATTATCCCCCATTTGAATGTCAACCATAATCCTCAACCCTATGAGAAACTCAAAATCACTCTATCTTAACCGCAAAAGATTCAAATTTCATACAATTTGCAGCACTTCTTCTAATTTATCCACTCCCATTTCCGATCACCTACTCAGAGCGAAGCTTCTCGAATCATTCACCGAAGAGTTGTTGGATGAATACGAATTTGGTTCACATTAGGGATTTGCTTTAATTATGTCTACAAGTGTTATGATATTGGTGAAATATTTTTGTGTTTTCTCAATGATATAAGAATTAAATTTGATTGAGGAAAATTCATAAGAGCTATGTCATTTAAACATTATAGTAAATGAATGGTGTTTGGTTCAAGTTTGATAGAATATTGTATCGATAGTTTTAAATCTTGATTAATTTGCTATGTCCTTGTATTTTTAAGGTTATTAAAGTGATTTGAATGATTTTAAACTTAAAGAAATTTGTTAATTTCACTCAGCTCAATGGTGGAGATTTTAATTGTGAAATTAGCTTAATGGGGCAGGTATGGTGGTTGAGGCCAATGCAGTGGTGTGTGGCAAGTGTGAGTGGTGGCAAGTGGTGCTGGTCGCCGGTGGCAAATGTCGGTGGTGGCAGGTGGGTGGTAGGTGGTGCTGGTCGTAGGTGGCAATTGTGGGTGGTGGTGGGTGAGGGTGGTGGCAGGTGGTTTGTTGTGGTGGGTGAGGGGTGAGTGTGGTAATTTAATTAAGGTTTAATTCTAATTAAATTTTAATAAATTTAGTTTTAATTTAATAACATCCAATGAAAATGTGACATGTGTCAAATTAACTTAAACAACAGGTCACCATTCCTCACCAACCGGTTTGGGTGCATGTTTGAAATATAAGCCCCAAAGGTCGAATTATTCTGGGATAATCGAAAAGTCGATTTATTTTTGAAAGACCGGCGAAAGGTGGGATTATTTTTGTGAATTTTTCCTAATTAAATATTAATCCCAAATTAAATATCAATTTTTTATGCAATACTTGATTTTTGTAGATGTCCATTTGTCTACCTAAATTTTTATATTCCCAATTATTCTAGATTTGTCTTCTAACCTATAACTATTCATTTACGTATACCTTAATGATGGTACTCCCATCTCTTCCATAATGATGTTTATATATATGGTTCATTCCAGTTCATAAAAGGTACAATCATCTAGGTTCTTCCTAATGTTCTCTCTATACATTTTCCTTGTAATTTCTTTATACATCTACAAATATTATTAAAAGACATGCCTGACAATGTCTACACGTCACATGGATCACTCTATTGCTAATTACATGCCAAATGTCGTCATGTAGATCACTTTTATGCTCTCATCAAAGGACATGTGTCATTATAGTGTGCCATGTCATTTTTCCTATGTACATATGTCATGTACACTTATTTTCTTTATTTAAAGAAAGAAATGATGTTTTGATATTGATTTGAACCTAAAACCTCTAACAAATAAGGTCATACATTTACCATCTAAACTAATTTTTTTACTGATGTAAATGTTCATATAAAACTAAATATTCATTTCATTTAATAAGTAAATTAGAGGTTATATTTATTATTATATTTTTCACAATATTAGAAAAAAGGTTATATACCACATGATACCCACCTCAAACTCCTCATATAGCCTTAGTTTCTTGTATAGATCTCAATAAATGAAATACTTTCTCCGTTTTTTTTAATGACAACATTTACTAAATTTAGAAATATCAAATTAATAGTAACAATTGTTTTCTTTTTATTTTTGCATGTTACTTCTTCCTATYTCTCTCCTAATCAYATGCCCCACTTTCTCACTCTATCACTTTCACACTCACAATCACTTTTTGCCTAGGAGTATGAGTCATGCTCAATGTTACCATTAAAAAGAAACGGAGGAAGTATAAACATTATGTATTCATGAGGTCTTGACAATAATTCACAACAATTCCATTGCTTAGTATTTCAAATAAATTTTGATAAAGTTCGTGATTATATTTAACTAATTAAAAGGGCTACGTATCATCTTATTAGGAATTGTTATATTAATTGACCCGGGACATCGCCCGGGCAATAAAAACTAGTTTAGTTTTATAACACGCTATTAGCATGAATGCTTAACCAACTGAGCTAAAATTGCTCCCTATATGGAAAATCCAAAAGTTCCTCATATGATCAAGCACGAACCATCAATTGTGCAAAATATGACCATGCACTGCAACTACATGTAAGTATCCAATCTATTTATTATCATCTATCTAATGTTGTTTTAATATCGATTGAGAGACATATGATTCTACACATATATTTTATGATTATACTGAAATTGCTTTTTGATGATCAACAAAGCATATACAAAATGTAGTGTTTTGATTTGTCATGCTTAGACTTACCTTTTGCTTTCCTACAATTTGGTTTCTTTATTTGTTTAAGAAACTTATGTTAGTATACGTTTATAACATAAGCGTAAATGGACAGTCTTTCACAACAATGCCTCGTTTTGTACTTATGTTTTTTTTTTTTCATGTGAAAGATTCTTGTCCTAATTGCAATTTCATCAATTTGTTTAGCAAAATATTATCGTGCAGAGCCCATATCATGCAATAGAAATTTGTTTATCAATTTCTTAATGATTTATTAGTTTCTTTTCATGGAAAACCTTTTGATGTATGTTYTCATGAATCCATGATTATGCAGTTCTACCACGCAAATAATATTTGTCTCTTTTGCCAATATATAAATATGATTGCAATTTAGTCTAATGACTAGATACTGATTCTTATATATTCCTTTGTGCACAAAAGCCTTGATTCCCATAAACTTTGGGATTGAAGTAATTTGGTCAATTTGTTCCTCGTGTATTGAGTAGTTATGCATCTCAAACAAGTGAAATTTTGTGATGGAGTTTACGTAACTTTTATGTGAATTTAATTAGCATATTTCATTCTCATAATAGTATTATATTTAATCAATAAAAAATAGTGTTATATTTAAACACTCATAATGACAATTACTTAGTATTTTTATGGTGAATTTAACACCATTATGAGTATCTTTATGATAATGCAAATGATTTTCAATGTGCCCCTAGAAGAAATTTGACCATGAAGTATCTTTAAACCCCATCTCCTCATAGAAATCTGACCATGTAATATCTTTAAATATTTTTCACGGGTCATGTAAGTTTATCAGTTTCGTGTTACCTCTTGATAATTGACATAAGACAACTTGCATGGGACAACATGCACTGCACGGGCATGTGAGTCATGGTTTCCCTTTAGAATTATGTTATTAAAATAATAATAATTTAATAAAATATTATGCACGAGCCAGTTTTTTTAGGAAGTACTTGTATCTTATACTTCTTATTTATTCTAGTGTTTCATGAATGACAACACCATTATCAGTTTATGAATTGGTTGTAATACAGAATCATTACTCAATACATAACGCAGGTACAATATTATTGAGATGTAGTATCTTTACGTATGTTTTAAGAATTTTAAAGATTGTGGATTAATTGTCTGTTCACATGTGCCCTCCTAATTCTATATTTTGTGTACTCTGTATATGGCTTACAATATCATGAAGGACCAGTACATATGAACCTGAAGTTCCTTAAGATTTATATAAAGTGTAATTCGTATAATACTCGGTTAGTTCATATAATCTTGAAATTTACTAAACTTATAAAAGTTCGAAGCCCCCAAGAATATAATACAAATACATGCACATGTTCTAGATAGGATTTACGACAATTCCTTAAGTATGTTGCTCATATAATCCACCATTTATAAAAATAATGTGTTTCTATATACACAATGTCATGTGAAGATACAAATAATTTGTGCAGTTTATATATTGTCTTTTAGGTGGATATTTAAGATACCAAGCTTTTGCTAAGATGAATAATTGATATACTCATTCCCATAAGTGAATGAGAAATTACATACTTTGAAGAGTTATAAGCATGTTTGTTTAGTGTTATTATGATTATATATAATTTATGGAAAAATTTGTAAGGATTGCAAACATTAGTACATATTATCTTTGAGCAATACCATATTTTATGAGTTCAAGTGATTGGACATGACATTTTAAACAATTCATTTGATAAATATATTTATTGTTCCCATACGTATAAGGTGTTCAAATTGATAATGAATGCAAGAGGAACACTTTACTTGATACATGCATTACTAAAATGTAGGGCTGGGGAAAACTGACCCAACCCGTTTACCGAACACGAACCCGACCTGAAATAAATGGGTTTGGGTTGAAGATTTCGACCCAATTAGATAAACGGGTCAACCTGATTTTACCTTTTAATTAAACGGGTTAGGTTCAGGTTTGATTTTTGAACCCGAAAACAACCTGATAAGACCCATTTAATAAATTTCTATAAGAAAATAATATTTAAAATGGGAAAATTACTCACAAAAATTTCATTAAATCTAAAGATCTATTATAAATAATTTATTGAATCATATTCTCATTTTAAATATAACTTTTCGACACAAATACCTTTATTATTATAAATATTACAAATATTTTTTTATAAAAACTATAATACATAAATGGGTTAAACGGGTTAAGTGGGTGACCCATTTAATAAGYAGGWYGGGTTAGGGTTGAGATTTTCAACCCGTTTAATAAACGGGTTAGGTTTGGGTTGATAGAGTTTCAACCCGTTTATTATTGACCCGAACCTGAAACCAACCCGACCTGATCTGTTAACCAGCCCTACTAAAATGTGCCAGGGATTAACAAATTGTTGGACAAATATTATGCCCCCATATGAAAGGATTAGGGGGAGACAATGTTTATTCCATTATTTTGGGTAATCCTTGCACATAAATAAGAAGTTGTATTGATGGTCAGTCGGATATATACACTAGATATGATATTTGATTTATAAAGATGTGGTCACATAAATGTTATTAAAATGAATCATATTGAAGATGAATTTGAGTACAGTCATTTTCAATTGAATATGTTGATTTCAAGTGTTTCGATCAAAACTTATGTCTTGGAAAGACAACATCAATTGCTAATAAAATAACACGCTTGAAGTGTGATAAACTAATATTTATAATGATAAGAATCCTCAATAGAGGAAGGGATCAGGGCAACAATATGATGATGACACTGAAATTCAAGAGTGACACTTTTTGATGAATTTCCTGAAGAGATCATTTCGATTACATGAAGGTGTACTAAAGTGCTCCAGAAGAGTATAAAATGATGTTCAACATCCTTACTACAGCAAAGTATGAGTTATTATAAGATCGAGTGTTAGTTGATTGTCTTGCCAATTATAGATGGATAGAAACACATATTAGTGTTTACATACATCACATCATATTCATGGCCATACATGAAGTATGCCTAATAAGGTGATCACCAGTATTGGAAAGTTGACAATTTAACTTACCATGATCAAAATTTGAAGAAAATGTGATCGGATGAGATGATTGAATTAGGCCATCTGAGTTTAAATACTTACCCGTTATGGAAACATGAAGTCTCATTTACTATGAAAGAAATGATGTGATGACGCTTTCTCATGTTATATATATGAAATGAATTGAATGACAAGACATAACATTGAGATTGATTTATATTTGAATTGTAATTTTAATCATTTGAATTGTAATTTTAATGATGTGGTCACCAAAGTTACTTGTAGGTAGAAATTTTAGAGTATCTAGTATTTTAGAGTACCGTCAGCACAAGACAAAAAGAAAAATAATAAACAATTGCAAAATATACTCTCCCCATGTATAATATTCTCCAAAAGAGATATTATTTATTGAATACGATCCTTCTAATGAAGTGAATTGTATTGCAGATTTGATATACTAAGTTGGTCAATAATTTTGATGATGCCCCTAAATATGAGATGTTTTACCAACTTTGGGGGAGAATCGGAGTAAGTTAGCAAAATTGATTGAAATGATGATCCCTATAATGATAAATTGAAATGTTATCGGCCAATTTTCATCCATATATTATCAAGATATGTTGCACATATATGATTTGATTTGTATACCATTATGACCCTTCTAGAAGCATACAGAGATACATTTTGGTCATATTATGTGTAGACATTGGGAAAAATCTTGTCAATTATACTTGAAACACTACACATGAAGTGTAGATTATATGATCAGTTCCAAAATAAATATTTGATATATAGCAAGATGGTGCAGTTGACACTTTTAAAAGTGTGATGATATATAAATATCATTATGTATGAAATACTCTAGAAGTGGTAAACATACCTGAATTATAATAGATGGCCTATGAAAGGTTATAATGGTACCAATGAATGAGAAATTTATTCAGATATCACTATAAGATGGCATGAAAATGAAAATTTAATATCAAAGTATATTATGATACCGGTATATGATGGAACCGATGTATATAATGCATATGCAGAAAGAGTGGACTTTAAAATAAGGGATTTAAAATAAGTATCCACTTTCATGTCGACATATTAATAATAATCAAAAGTTTGTCATGGACCGAAAGTCTAAGAAAGTATAAATAATGATGATGATGATGATGATGATGATGATGATGATGATGACGACGACGACGAGGATGATGATGATGATGATGATGACGACGACGATGATGATGATGAAAGATTTTCATGGATCAGAAGTCCATCGAAAAATGATTTTAAGAATCCACATTGTACAGTGTCTTGCATTTTGAGTCTTTTCTATGTGCATGTGTAAGTCATAGGTATAAATAGATTACTTATTGCAGATATAGGATTTAATTAGATATATTTTGTTTAATATTTTACATCACATTTGCATGCACTAGCTAGTTTTCATATGTTTAATAATAATAAATGTTGTACGTGAGACTTTGTCTTATAAGAAGAATTTACAATTCTGATGGAGATTTACAAGAAGAAATTTATATCTAATTGTGATGAAATTATAGCATGTTATGAATCATGCATAAAAAGTTCCTGAAGAACTTAAGATACATCATATTCAAATATCTAACCCTTCAACTTCTATATTATGGAAAATGGCAATTTTAATATTATTTTTAAGCTCCTGAAGAGTATTGGTGATTAAATTATTGACACATTAACCTGAACTTTGAGCATGTACGGGAGAGTAAATTACACTTTTGTATTCATTAAAGAACTTTGTGACAAAAATGAAGTGTATATTTAAAGAATACATTGTGATATCATTAGGAGAAAAATAATATTCTTATTGTCCAGAAGAACCATAAGCAAAACATGATATCAATTACGTTAATTCAATTGGAAAATGAAAGATGATATCAAGTGTTACCATAAAATATGTTTGTATAATGTATGATCAATTATTGATCAACATTTGTAATATATAAGACCTCCAGAAGTAGGTATACATTTAATAATTA
Organism: Bassia scoparia; assembly: GCA_008642245.1. Classification (NCBI taxonomy): domain Eukaryota; kingdom Viridiplantae; phylum Streptophyta; class Magnoliopsida; order Caryophyllales; family Amaranthaceae; genus Bassia; species Bassia scoparia. The sequence goes on along the minus strand of SNQN01001127.1, from coordinate 13,610 downwards.
AGACAATTAGAAACAAAATAACAAATGAAATGAAGAAGCCTTGCTCAAGTTCAAGTGAACATTTGATGATTCAAGTCCAATTCAGGAGGATCAACTTTCAAAGAATGCTACAATTGTGAAGCTATTAAAGACAACATATTCTTTATACTAGATGGTCTCAAGTTATGTATTCATCAGGGGGATAAAATGCGCGATGTACTCTTTTTTCCTTAACCATGATTTTGTCCCACATTGTGTTTTCTTGGTAAAGTTTTTAATGAGCCAACATCGTCTCATGCGCATTATGAAATAATGTAGTCTTTTTTCCTTTACTAGGATTTTTCCCACTGGATTTTTCCTTGTAAGGTTTTAATGAGACATTATTTCATACAATGGATATCCAAGGGGGAGTACGTGTTATGTAATACTTGATTTTTGTGGATGTCCATTTGTCTACCTAGATTTTTATATTCTCAATTATTCTAGATTTGTCTTGTAACCTATAACTATTCATTTACATATACCTTAATGATGTAACCCCCATCTCTTTGTATACCTAGCTTTTGAGCACCCCTCTACATGTGTATATATATGGTTCATTCCAGTGAATAAAAGGTACAATCATCTAGCTTATTCTTGATATTCTCTCTGTATTTTTTCCTTGTAATTTCTTTATACATTTAGTTTTATAACGTAATCAAAATAAGAAATACTAGTTAAATATTAATCCCAATATAACATTAAGGGAAAAGCTATATGTAGCCCTTAAATATGCATTAGGGCTACATATATGTATTAAATATGGTACTTAAAATGGAAAGAAATTATGAATTTAAGATGAAATTGTAACATTAATTGACATAATAAATGATGATTTAATTGAGGTTTTTTCCACTTTTGGATTCTTATATTTARCCCTTACCATAACCCTAACATTAATCAATGGTTAAATATTAATTCCAACATACTTCGTATATCATTAATCAGATCAATAGTTAAAAATATTAATCCTAACTTAAATATTTCAATTCAGTTCATTTCAATTTAGCTCGATTCGGTTCGATTCAGCTCCAATTTAGTCCCAAAAAAAAGTGCCAAATAGTTAACAATAAATCATTAATGAGCTGAGATTATTTAGACATTTGTTCGTCCCCGGCCACTTACTACTAAGTACTAAGGGGAGTCATAGGGTGACCCTAAGGGTTGGCAACCTTCCAAATATTGATTTTTCATTGCTAAAAAAGCATTAAAACTTTATATTATAAATCATTTCTCTCCTATTTATTACACATATAATAGTTTTTTATTCTCTTGTGCCTTAGAGGATTGGCAACCCTTAGGGTTGCTCAATCATTTTCCGAGTACTAATAATACTAGATTGTGATGGTCATTAGTTTAGTGCAATTTATTAGATTGTGATACGAAATGAATGCGTCAAGAACTTCGAATAGATAAGAATTGGACACAAAAGAACGAGGATCACTTAGGTTTTATACTGTAATTGCTTAACTGATTAATTTTCATTATTTCTTACAAATATTGAATCAATTTATCTCTATCTGGCTACGCATTTCAAATTTCCTACTCATTTACCGTGAATTTATGATGTACAATTGTAATATATTTTAAATTTCTAGATCTCAACCATCAGTTTAATCAGATGATTCCATTAACATGATATCAGAGTTAATATAACATAGAATTCCAATGAGTATTTACTTTTATGCAAGAGGAAGTGAGGGAGTACATAATATATTTTTGGACCTTAACTATTTTTTTTTTGGGGACCTTATCTAATCTAATGTACTTCTTCAATGAAAATCTGCAAAAATCTGTTAGTAACCTCATTTTCGCATGCTCGATCTTTTGATAATGCTCGTTTAAAAGTATTTACTTTTATGCAAGAGGAAGTGAGGGAGTACATAATATATTTTTGGACCTTAACTATTTTTTTTTTTTGGGGACCTTATCTAATCTAATGTACTTCTTCAATGAAAATCTGCAAAAATCTGTTAGTAACCTCATTTTCGCATGCTCGATCTTTTGATAATGCTCGTTTAAAAGTATTTACTTTTATGCAAGAGGAAGTGAGGGAGTACATAATATATTTTTGGACCTTAACTATTTTTTTTTTTTKGGGRCCTTATCTAATCTAATGTACTTCTTCAATGAAAATCTGCAAAAATCTGTTAGTAACCTCATTTTCGCATGCTCGATCTTTTGATAATGCTCGTTTAAAAGTTTAAGTATGCAAAAACTATCTGTGCAATGATCATATGAGAAATAAATTGCGCATCAGAATAATTTTCAACTGCTGTTAAAAATATGTGATGATTACTAATCAAAATATCATATCTCATATTCCTAACACGTAACAATGATTAAAAATGCTAACTGTTCCTGTTCAAGGAACTTATAAAGAGAAACAATAGAATATTAGGGTGAAAACAATGACTGGGGATGACAGCTGACACGTACGTGTCTTCCATCAACGTCCTGAGAATGGACACTAGTCTCCTCCGACTAACCTGCAAAACAAGCAAATGTGACTAACACGGGGGATCTCCGAGAAAAGCCCCTTCGATGCTTAAGTCAGCAAGGACACCTAACTGAAGGTCGAGCAAACTAGATATAGGCAATATACTGTACTCGGTGGGTTCAAAATTAGATACCTGAAGTGGGCTCACCAACTCCCCTTTTATAGGGTTAGGTGAGGAGGCTTTTGGCTCTTCCTTCAATGTGGGAACAAGGAAGAGCAGCTTTTAGTCGATGTGGGACAAAAAAGGACTGCACATGTCATATGTCATCCTCTGACACTGTGCGGGCCTACCCTACTGGGGTCGCCTTTATTACAGGGGTATGTGGGTCCCACACCCTCAGGTGGGGCCAATAGATGCCACATGGCGCCCAACGATTGGGTAGGGACAATTAGCCCCATGCTTGATACTTATACCGAGGACCGAGAGAGGTTAGGTGTCAAGCGGAATCATGCTCGATCTTCTCGGTCTGGTTGTGTAACTCTCGAGCCTACAAGGCTGAGGGTACCCGGTCAGGGATTTAATCAAGGAGCCGGTCAGACTGCTTGTTCGAAGGTCACAGACCAACGATCGTGCCGAGATGGTGATTCCGATGGGGGAAGGCCACCCAGGCTGTGGTTTGGTTTTTGGTTCAAGTGTAGCCCCTCGGTGAGGGGGGTCGATTTCCCAGGGCCACTGCCCGGTGGGGGGCTAATAAGCCCCGTGATGTTCGAATCCCGAGGACCAAAAAGCCCTACGTTGATGGAACCCCGAGGGGCTAATAAGCCCCAATATTTGTCGAATCCCGAGGGGCTAATAAGTCCCAATAATTGTAACTTCTCGAGGGGCTAATAAGCCCCAAGTTGGTTGAGCCCCGAGGGGGCTAATAAGCCCCATGTTTAATTAAGTAGTGTCCCTCGGGGGTGGATCGTTCTTCATCCTACCTCATTCTCAAGTTCCCGAGGGTGCCTACCTCGGGATGGGACGTTAGTTCCTTGGACTCCCGAGGGCATTGGCCTCGGGAGAAGGAGAATGTACCCTTGAAGTTCCGAGGGTGCATACCTCGGGAGGGGGGACTTCTTTCCTTGGATTCCCCGAGGGTATTTACCTCAGGGGAGAGGTCTTCCCCCCAGACTCCCGGGGGTACTGGTTTCGGGAAAATAAGGTTTCACCTTTAGATTGCCGAGAGTGTTGGCCTCGGGAAAGTTGGGTTCTATCCTTAGTTTCTCGGGGGGACATACCTCGGGAAGAGATGTCATTTCCTTGGACTCCCGAGGGCATTGGCCTCGGGAGAAGGGGTTTCATCCTTGGACTCCCGAGGGTGTTGGCCTCGGGAGAAGGAAATTTTATCCTTGGACTCCCGAGGGTGGTGACCTCGGGAGAAAAAGTTTTATCCTTGGACTCCCGAGGGTGGTGACCTCGGGAGAAAGAGGTTTTATCCTTGGACTTCTGAGGGTGGTGACCTCGGGAGAAGGAGGTTTTGTTCTTCAGTGCCCGAGGGTGTCAACCTTGGCTTGAGGATTTTTGATTTGATTTTTCACAAGTGTGGTCGTTCAGTCTTCTTCTAAAAAACCTTGCAAGATGAATATGGACAGTTTTACCACCTTTAATATCTTATATTAAAGGTTGTACTTGTTGTCAGAGTAACTGTTCACTTTCACTTGCCTATATAATAGTGGGTTTGGTGAAAAATCATTTTCACATTCACCACTTTCCATTTTTAACTTCTCTCTCTAAAAGCTCTCTCCTCTCTCTAGAATCTTTTAGGAAAATTCTCTCTTCTCTCTCTAAGTATTTTTAGAGGTTCTCCTTCTCTCTCTAGCGTTCTTTCTCCTTGAGGAATTCTGTTCTACGCTTGGGATCGGGATTTCCGTCGAGGGAGTTGCAAGTTCTTCACTTAGGTTCACTTCTATTGAAGTACGTTGCCTTCCTGGCCCTCTTGACTTAGGATTTTGTTGCATTGTATGACGTCTGGTTTGCCTTCTGATTCTGAATTAGGTAGTGACCCCATATATTCCCCGACTCAGGGGCTTGTGTTCTTTGACCTGAACTGTAGTATTAGCGTAGCATCGGAGGATTCCCCGACTCCCGACCTTGTAGAAAACCCTCCTTTGCAGGATTATGTATATGACTGTGTAGATGGGATCCCCTTTTTAGATGAAGCACTGATGCCTGATCGGGCTGTCATCCCTAGTGTTAGGATCCTACCCTTTTTCATGTATTTTCCTAAGTCTAGAGTCACGCCTTGTGGGCGCTTCCTGCGCGTTGCCCCCACAAGTGCCTTAGAATTAAGTCTTTAGATGCAGTATGGTCTAAGTCCTCTGTGGGTGTCTCCTAGGGGCAAATGTATTCATTTAATTTAACCTCTTTAGGGGGAAGGTGATATATGAGAAGAATATTTCWCACAAGCATTCCTCCTACCCATGCTAATGATTTAATGCCTTAATGCCTTTATAGATATTGTGCTTGCATTACATTTTTAGCATTCCAATCCCAAAGTCCTAAACTGAGATACAGATTCCCGATTCCGGATCCCGCTTGGGCCCGCTTTGACATAGTCGACCGTCCCAAGCGCCCGGACGCCCATTTTAAAAGAGAATTGCCTCACATTGCTGTGTGCTCGTGAGCCCCCATTTCCGCAAGAAGGCTTACGTTTTCGCCTCCAAAGGATAAAGTGCGCCGCATGCTCCAGCATCAAAACACTAAGACCGTGACAGTTGGTATCAGACCCAGGTTCGAAATAGCACCTAGAGTCCCGAAGAAAGAAAAATGAGTCGTGAAACGATGGAAGAAAGGATAGCATGGCTAGAAGGAAAGTCTGAAGAATGGGCTCGGCTCGAACACATTGTCATCGAGCAAGCCAAGATGATTGAAAGCCTAGAAGCTATAGTCCAGGTACTGAAGTCGGAGAAAGACGCTCTACAGGAGCAATTGAACTTCGTCTGTAACCAAGACGACGAAGCGCTTGAAAAATGTGGTGAGATGAAGCGCGCTGTAGGGAAAGCAGCCCAAGGCGTTGATGCGCCCAAGATCAAAACGCCCAAGCCGAAGGACTACAGCGGCGCCCGCGATGCCAAGGAAGTGCACAACTTTTTGTTCGACATGGAACAATTCTTCAAGGTTAGTCAGCTGGACGAATCCTTGAAGGTCGACACAGTGGTCATGCATCTTGCTGATGATGCCAAGCTCTGGTGGCGCACCAAGCACGTCGAGATTGAGGCCGATAAACTGAAAATTGATACATGGGACGAGTTCAAGAAGGAGTTCATGAGCAAGTTCCTTCCAGAAAACACGGAATTCATTGCCCGAAGAAAGTTGCAGGAAATCAAGCAAACGGGCTCCATTCGAGACTACGTGCGTGASTTCTCCGCATGTATGCTCGACATCCAAGACATGAGCGAACAAGACCGTCTCTTCAAGTTCATCTACGGGTTGAAAGAATGGGCCCAAAGAGAACTGATGCGGCAAAAGCTCACCACACTCTCGGGAGCTGTGAGCGCAGCGGAGAGACTCGTGGATTACTCCTTTGGAAAGGAGAAAAGCTCACAAAAGAAAGACTCTACAACACGCCCCTCAAGCCCCACTCTAGGCTCTCCAAGGAGCACTGCGAACGGCTCGCGTGTGTCCTCAAACTCTACAGGTTCAAATCAAAGCAAAAGTGGGGGAGGCAACTACAACAAATCAGGGTCATCTCAACCATCACAAAGTAAATCGGGTTCATCATGGACTCCAAAAGGATCATCCTTCGACAGAAGCAAATTGAGMTGCCTAGTTTGCAGAGGCCCACACAAATGGTGGGAATGCAAACACAAAGGCGAGATTGACAAACTTCAACAACGTTGCTCAGCCATGACTCTAGAAGAGGAGTCTGACAAGGAGGACGAAGTTGAAGAAGAAGAAGAAGAAGAAGAAGAAACCAACGAAGACAAGGAACCCGCTCGATGTGGAGTTGTGTACATGATGTACGCAATGGGGAAAGAAAAAGGGCAATCAGAAGATGAGAACACCACCAAGTTGATGTATGCTGACATTCACTTGGCTGGGCGTAAGGTGCGCGCCCTCGTGGACACGGGTGCATCGCACAACTTCATGGACACTAAAGAAGCAAAGCGACTTGGATTGACGGTCACATAAGATGGGGGAAACCTGAAGGCCGTCAAGTCCAAAGAGAAACCAATTAAGGGTATCGCCAAACAAGTGCCCACAACGGTGAACGGGTGGTGTAGGACGTGGGCCGCGCCCTCAGCGTATAGCGGGCGCGCGGCTTGGTACTACATCGAGGTGCTTTTGCGTGGGCTTGAGCCACGGAATCCGCACGTGAGCTGCGTTGCGGTAGTGTTGTCGAATTGAGGTCAGTCGCACTCGCGCGGTTGCCTAGATGTTATCACCGACGCCCGAAAACGTTGGTGCCAAACAATGGCCCCACGTCCATAGTAACCAGTCGTGGGTTTCGGGGACCATGGACGACTCGATCTGTAACCCAATTGCCCGGCAGTAGCGTGCCTCTATCGGTCTCATTGCAATTTCCATTCATCATGATTTTTGAATGCACATAACTTACGTTTTTTAGCACTTAGAGCCGAATACACCTAAAGATTTACTATGAAGAGTGTGTGTATTATTATGCACAGGACTACCCTAACCTAGAAATTTGTGATCACTTTGTATTAATCATGTTAAACGGTCCTAAAACAGGTTGTCCATGAGTATCCTGATTAAAGTGAATTCACATAATTCGGTCCGCTTATTTAGCAAAACAGTAGTATACAAAGTTTATGCAATAATGGACAATATGCATAAGATGAAGTGCATAAACTTCGAAGTATATGCAAACTCATCTAGCGAAATCTCCAAAGAGAAACAAATAGTTATGTAAAACCGCAATGAAACGAATCAGCTTTGCCTGATCGCTACGATGAAAACAAGAACAATGTTAGTCCTTGAAAACGCAAGCGCGAATTGGATTTGTCGCTTCAATTGCTATAAAGAGATAAGAATTGTTAGTATTGCAAGAATTATATCGAATTAATGAAATGAAAAACAAAAACCAATGCAAACCTTACAAAATGTTGTGAAAACCTACATAGTTTACATGAAACAAATTAAGGAGTGTCTTACATTGTTTTAGTATATAATAAAACTCATAACAATGGTTAGTCAATATTAAAGAAAGTCGAGAGAGGATTGATTGGTGAGTATCTCAGGATTCAAAGTTGTTATCGCTTGTTGATCGAAGAGGATCGATGCTGTTGAACTAAACGATGATAATGTGTTTTGAGTGTTTTTAGAGAGAGAGAGAGAGAGATATGCCGTAGAGCAATATGAAGTGTGTGTCGGAGATGAGGCAAGGCATTGAGCCGGTATTTATTGAGGCACGAGGCAAAACGTGAGCCACGAACATACTGCGCTAGTATATCGCCAGGATGAGGATATTACGCAGGTGGGAGCGTATATACGCTCACCCAGCGTATATATCGTCCATCACTTTCCATGGTTTTGGCAAAAACAGTGTTTATTGTTGAGCCTAATATCGCTGATGTGATGAGCGTATATACGCTCCTGGTAGAGCGCATATACGCTCAGCACATTTGGCGTCATACTACGCCAACAGATTCTGTATAGTTCTTTCCGAAAACCTCGAAATATTGTCTCGATTTCTCCGATGTTGTTATTCGTGATTTCCCTTGATGCGACGCACCTAGACTACCCTCGTTGTCAAGCAATGGATTTCTAGAATGGTTCCTAGAAGGTTCCACGTATTTTCCGGATATTTTCTCTAATTTTTTCATGATTGTTCTGCGTATTCTGCGTATCTTTAAATCATTGGCAAAATTCGATCAGAATCATAGAAAAATCAGGAAAATAAGAATCTTAAAAGATATTGGCGGGATTCGGAAACTGTGACGGACATGGGCAAAAAGCCGAGAATCGCCAGCGTGCGTATGTTTAAAACCTTTGTAAAACCTTTGAGTTTATCCGAGAAAACCGAAAGAAAATATGTTTGCCATTGTAAGTGACCTTTCTATTTCGGCCTTCAAGGAGGTTGGGATTAGCGGTATGCCGGGTTCACGTTATTCAACTTCCTGAGACATGAATCAATTTACCTCCGTATTCAAACTTTCGTGAGTTCAAGCATGTCTTCTGAGTCGAAACAATAACGCGAGACCAGTATGTATGTTTCATTGCACGGATTACTCATTTGGGGAGGACACATTTTCAGGGTGGTTCAGAAGCCCCACTTTGACTGGAGGTCTGAAGGACGTATGTCTCGTAAGACGGAAAGTTCAAAGCTATTGATTTGGACGTGGAGAGCAATCAAGTACGTTCTGGCGACCCTGATTACCTCTTTTTCGCCGGTACCTGCAAAACAAATGTATGTTTTACAATGCTGTTACCAGCGTGTCGTCCCATGCGGTGTTTATGCCCTTCGAAGCGCTTGGATCCTCGGGTGGTTTTCTCCCCTTACGGCTGACCTATGGCTTTTCGGAAAATGATGTGCGGACTCCGATCGGAGAATGCTGAGTTCCTTCAGAGATCTTCGCCTACGGCTGACCTTGGCTTTAGGAAGACAAACAAGGTATTGATACCTTCGGAGCGCCTCGTTCCTCAGGTGGCTTTCCTAACGGCTTTGACTTGGCTTTGGGAAAGAAGTGATGTAGATGCACTTCCCTACGGCTGACCTTGGCTTTTCGGGAAAGTAATGTACGTTTCCGTGGAAGCGCCTCGTTCCTTCTCTTGGAAAGGTTCCCTACGGCTAGACCTGTGTTTCGGGGAGAGTTGTGATGTATATGCCTTCCCTACGGCTGACCTTGGCTTTCTCGGAGAACGTTGCGTTCTATATAGCCAACAATTCGCTTATAGCGATGAATGTCCGTAATAGGCTGAGAAAATATGTTTGTGTATGCGATTTGTAGGGCCGGGAGAAATTCCAAAACCCGAAGATGCACGGAACTTCTTGAGGGAGCATGATTCATAACCCAGAGATGCGTGACGGAAATTCAGATTAGAGAGAGATCCAAGACCCGAAAGATGTGTTTGCTTGAGATTTACTGTAGCGGAGAAAACCATAAGACCCGATAGATGTTGTTGCTGGGATTTCTGAGCGGGGAGAAATCGTAGACCGAAACGATGTTGTGAACTTCTGGAGCCCCCACAGATGACTGTGTTGAGGGCCCCAAGTTTCAAAGCTGGTCATGTGAGTGCTTTGCTTTATGTAATGTGAGTTTTCACTAACACGAAAGCTTAGAACTGTATTCTGAGGCTGTTTTGTGTAATGTATGTATATGGCTGAGCCTTCCGTAAATGGCGACAGCCATCGTCCATGTCTCCAGAATTATTTGGCTGGTGCCGTTGTATCGGCTCATAACTCATGAGAATGGAGTAGTGGGATGAGAGTGCATTTCAGTAAACTAGGAAGCACTCAGCCTTGTGAAACTATCGGGTGGCTGTATGCAATGACTTATGTATGAATGTTATGAATGCATGTGTTTGCATCGTATAGAACTTATTGAATGCATGGAGTGTGTGTGTTGTGATTATGTGGTATGTATTGTTTAATGCATGTATGTATGTGTTTATGCATGCGAAGTCATTGGAGGCACCGACTTCCTCCCAAAAACAAACCAAACAAATGACAATGCTACGAGTCGTTTGGTCGTGTGTGGAAGCATCATGTATTAGCCGAATAACAACAATTTCGTCCCCCTGATCTTTGCAAATGGGCTGAAATGGCAGAGGCCATTTGCTCTGAAATCGAGGAGAGCGCAATCAAGAATGAGGCAAGATGGCGTATATTGGGAGCGTAATAGCGCTGCTTGAGGATCGTATATTAACGCTGCTTCCGCACGATCCCTCGTAGTATCATCACGTTTACTTCGTCATTGTTCTTAAAATTTGCAGTTTTACCGCTGTGACTCTACTTGTTAGGGAATGCTGCTATATACGCTCATGTTGGAGCGTCTATACGCTGAGCGTTATCATACGCTCCGAATCCAGCGTATATACGCTCAAATTGAAGCGATTTCGAGCCTCAATTTTGCAGTGTATATAAATATAGACGAAGTTTTGGATTAGTGCACCTCGAAAACCGTACTTACGTTCTTTTTACCAACACGTAAAACACTGCTTGTTTCTACCTCAGTATCATCAGCGCATGGCTCGCAGGTTGATTTCGCTCTGGACTCAGGGATACGTGATTCGTCGTCGTAGCACGGTCAAGAGGGCGACATTCGTGACCATCCATTGCGAGCTGTGCTTTTTCTGACGTTCAGGTTCGTAGGAAAGTTGATATTGATTCCTTACTTGTCGCATAGCAGTGCCGAAGTTTTTGGAATCCTCGCACTCATTCCTTTTGCTGTAATAATAACGAAAGTTACACATTGCTGAAGAAATCAATGCATAATCTATGGATTGGGCCTAGTGGATCACCTCCATGCGCCCTGATTATCAGGAATTCTTTTATACATTTAAATTTTTGAAAACGTTATGGGACTTGAGAAAGCGCGACGTTTCTAACATTGTGTTGCCCAGAAGTTGATTTATGTTGAGATTGATTGACCACTTTTAGAATAATGAGGGTAGCCCAATTAAAGTAGATGCTCATGGAGGAGAGTCCTATTTTTTGCCTATTTTGCCATTAGTCGTCTTCCCTAAAAGTCGAGAAATTTTGAGTCTTGGCCTTCGTATTTTCTGTTGTTGAGCATGCGAGGTTGGTCGTTCACGCCTCCTTATTTGATTGGCGGGGAGATGTTAGGTTTAGCTTTGGATGAAATATGGGACAAAAATCTCTACACATATCCTATGACTTGTTTGCCCTCCATATTTTTGCCAGGTATAATTACAGTTCTTTAATCTGTTTAATTTAAGATAATTCCTGTATTTCTAGTTTCACGTAATTGATTCTGTCTGCTTACAGATTTTGGTTGATGATAGCTTGATCTTTGATGTATGCTCCTGGAGAACATGGAATATATAAAACCAAAAGTACTCCGAGTACTCGCACACAGATCCGTACTTGTCACGTTCTGAGGACAGTTGGGATTACGATACTTTCGAGGTGGAGAAGCTGATGATTAGGGCTGGTTGTGCCATGTGGCGTATTCAGAGAATGATGACATCGGATGAGTGAGGGAGGGCTTGACTATTAGTGGTTGACGGGCCTTTACTTATACTATTTTCCTGTCGGGTTAATGCGTCATATGGCAGGAACAAGTCATCCCCAGATCGATGATACTCGTAGGACTCCAAATCACATCATTGTGAGTGCGTTCCCTTCTGAAGAGGTGGGTGGATTTTATGGGTTGCCGTACCTGACTGGAGGTCATTTAGATGCTTGATGAGCGTGATGCGAACACGTTCGCTTTCTATAAGAAGTGGAGTTGACTGACAACCAACACACGGCTCGTTGCTGACCAGAGGCTGCGGGGGATACAATTAAGAAAGAAACGACCTTTGGACATAAAGATGCTTTGTTCACCCTAAGCGTTCGGAAAGAATGACTGCTAACTCAGTCACACGGACAGAGATTGGACAGAACTGCACCTGTTTGGAGTCGAGCTAGGCCCCGCTTAATGAGAACAAGTCAGAAATCCAAGCCAAGGCTCAGGAAAAGCTATGCCCAAGAAAAGAAAGTTGAAGAGACTTATGACAAACGAGCGACACCGCAAGTGGAGTGAAAAGGAAAGGCAGAATGAGATTGGACAAAAAGCAAATGCAAGTGGAAATGGACAAGGGAAGAAAGTTGACTGCTGTATTTTCCTAGCTTTTATTGCAGGCCTGCGTGCCATATTGTATTTTTATTCGGCACTTTATGTTTATAATGAACTTAAATAAAAATTAATATATAAAACAACATTTTATTTGCTTTACAAATATTAACTATTGTTTGTTGTTTTTTGCTTTTGAATACGATGAGCAAAGGGAAGTGGGGGAAATGTATTATTCATGGGAGCCGCACTTCAAAAGAACGTTGCTAGCGTATCAATGTGGAATCAGCCTTCTAGTTCATGTAGTTGAGGTGAAGGCAGGTTCAAAACTTAATGTAGTTATTCTTAATTGTCCATGTTGATGAAGGCTTTGCAACTCGTCGCCATTCTATCTATCAAGCCTTACGGCCCTCCAATGACATTTCTTGACTATGTAGGACGTCCCAATTTGGAGCGGAATCAACGAGGGTCTGAAAACATTTTTCCTTAATGCTTTCAACACAATCACCTTCCTTGCATGTTGCACGAGGCTTAACACCATTTATTGAATGCCTCGGTTGATCCGTTTGTTAGATAGATTCGCACATGTGTTTAAGGCGGCAGAGGCGCCTTCCATCAATAATGTTGTGAGTTCGTCATTAGTCGAGCCGACACCTCGCCTCGGGGACTTTGCTGTTCGAGGAAGAATGCGGAGCGCGAGGGAACCTCCAATCAATTGGGTTGAGCTTCTGTCCATAAACAAAGGGTGATACGGGTGTATGCCCTGGGGTTCCAGAATGAAGAAAAGTATGATGAATACCCAAAGACGCGAAATGGAGCTTGTGGGCCAATCCCTATATAAGTTCCAGTCATTTTGGCGAGGATTGTCTTTACTTCTGTGTTCGCTTCCCTCTACAGTCCAAGTTGGTTTGAGGCACGATCGGAGAACCGGATGTGCTGAATTATTGTACTTCGCAATCAACTCAGCGCATTCTTTTGGACATAATTGTCGTTCCGTCTATGCTAATGATATCATGTGGCACTCAAAAGCGGACAAACAATAGTTTTGTCCTCATATTGATGTTTGCCACATGTTTGTTGAAAGAGTAGCATAGAGGCTGCCATCTACCCATTTTGTGAAAATAGGCTCGAATGGCGACTAAGATGAATCATGCCCGCCTTGTCTGGATGGTGGGTGTAATCTTTCCATATTTCAGATGCCCATGTGGAAACATGGCCAAGGGAAGTGAAAGTAAGTTAATACAGTGGATGAGTACTGGCTGCATTACGATTTTTGCAGGTTCACATTTTGAATAGTCGTGACGTCTTTTCCGATGGTTATCCAATAATATACCAAGGGTGATGATTTTCTCTTGGCGCAACATTTTTCCACTCATATGACGATGCCACCACCCGCCCATGCACGTTATCA